>OZ030025.1:6874297-7146797 GCA_964023405.1 Apodemus agrarius
CTGGGATTACAGGCGTGCGCCACCACTGCCCGGCAACTTCTACATTATTATCTGCTGAAGATACCCTGCGCGTGAGAACATCTCCCCCACCCTTAACCTGAGAAGGCTAGTTCTTTACAACTAAAGGAGCATCCCAGCATGCTTTAGAAAGAAATAAAAATTCAAGTAAAATTGAGCAATAGAATTACATTAAAAGAATAAACACGGTCTAGAGAGATGGCTCAGGGGTTAAGTACACACTGGCTGCTCTTCCAGAGGACGTGGGTTGGGTTCCCAGCACCCACATCAGACCGTTTACGACTTCCTGTCAGTCTCCTCCAGGGGATCTGTCGTCTCCTTTGGACCTCTGTGGGACCCTACGCACGAATAAACAAGTGTAGTGTGGCAGTGCACGCCATCAATCCCAGCGTTTTGAAGGTAGAGACTGGTGGCTCTCTTGTTATTTTTAGGCCAGCCTGGTCTACATAGTGAGTTCCAGGGTAGCCAAGGCTACTCATTGTTGGGAGTGGGCCTGATGCTGATACAAATGCTAATTACTGGCCCCCAACATCTGGTTGCGCATGGTTATGTAAACCTTGCTCCCCAATGCAAAGGTGTTGGTTAATAAATGTGGTTACAGACAGTTATTGGGGAGAATAGAGGTAGGCGGGGTTCCGGTTACTGGGCTGGGCATCGCAGGTCGGACCACGAGGAGAGAGACATGGGAGGAGGAAGGAGACCACTGTGAGAGGAGATGGGTCATGAGCATGTGACCACAAGTGGGCCCCGAAGACAAGCTGTTGGAAAGGAGCCGCCACGGTGAGACTTAAACAGCAGGTACTTGGAGAGAGAGTGCACCTGCGAATTAACAGTCTAGCATACAGAAAAATAAATTAAGGGTAATTCGCCCAGTAATTGTGCTAGAGCTGCTTCAAAAAAATAAAAATCCATAGGGCTCTGCCTCTATTATTGGGGGGCTGGCCGGGTCCTATTAATAACTGAGTTATTATATAACAAAATTTGCCTTTACTATTCAGCAAGACCTTAAAAAAACAAACAAACAAAAAAACAGCCGGGCGGTGGTGGCGCACGCCTTTAATCCCAGCACTTGGGAGGCAGAGGCAGGCGGATTTCTGAGTTCGAGGCCAGCCTGGTCTACAGAGTGAGTTCAGGACAGCCAGGACTTCACAGAGAAACCCCGTCTCGAAAAAAAAAAAATATCGTTTTTTTAAAAATTAAAAAGTAAGCATATAGTTTTTTCCCCTAATTTATATCCAAAGTAGATTTTGTGTCTGTCCACCCCAGGAGGAGAAATGCGTCTAGTTTGGAACTAAATTTTCCAGTGTGGGTGTTTTTCAGGTCTAGGGTTATTGTGCTTGTAGCTGGAATAGTTGCAGGTGTCTGCTTAAGGGTCAATCACACCACTGATCCACCCTGGTCTCTGTTTAACCACTGATTGTGTGTGTGTGTGTGTGTGTGTGTGTGTGTGTGTGTGTGTGTGTGTGTGTGTGTCCTTCAGATGCCAGACACTTTTTTTTGAGGCAGTCTCTTTTTTTTTTTTTTTTTTTTTTCGGTTTTTCGAGACAGGGTTTCTCTGTATAGCCCTGGCTGTCCTGGAACTCACTCTGTAGACCAGGCTGGCCTCGAACTCAAAGATCCGCCTGCCTCTGCCTCCCAAGTGCTAGGATTAAAGGCGTGCGCCACCACCGCCCGGCTTGAGGCAGTCTCTTCACTAGCTTGTAGCTTGCCAACTGGGAAAGTCTGGCCTGCCTTGGAGCCTTGGGGAACCCGTTTAACTCCACCTCCCCAGAGTGAATTACTGGTGAGTACTATCATTGCTTGGGCCCTGGAGATCAAACACAGGTCCCAGGCATGTTTACCATCTGAGTTACCTCTCCAGTCCATGGACCACTTTTGTATGTGATGTGGTAGTGGGTTTGTTCATGTGTGCGCGTGTGTGTACGTGTGTGTGCGTGTGTGTGTGTGCGTGTGCGTGTGTGTGTGTGTGTGTGTGTGTGTGTGTGTGTGCTCGTGCTTCCTGTCTCTGTCTCCCAGGGCCAGGGTTACAGTCACATACAACTGTAAATAAAGATTGATTTATTTATTTTATGTATGTGAGTACACTGTAGCTGTACGGATGGTTGTAAGCCATCTTGTGGTTGCTGGGAATTGACCTCAGGACTTCTGCTCACTCTAGCCCAAAGATTTCTGTAAATAGACTGTAGCTGTCTTCAGACACACCAGAAGAGGGCGTCAGATCTCCTTACGGATCATTATAGGCTGACCCCCTGGCTCTGCAAACAGAAAGAGGAAAACAGCAAACTATAAAAGTCCCCCTCCACACACACACACACACCTGAAGTAAGTGTCATCTCCAAGGCTTACTGGCTCTGTCTGCTACCCTAGGCCCCCAGTCCTGGAAGCTTCTAACCTACAGCGTTTTCACCTAGCGTATTTTCAGCAACTGAGACTTATGAATGAATAAGTTGACCCCTGTTCTTTCCGGGTTCTGGCTGGTTTCCAGGTTCTGGCTGGCGGATTCAACACAGCTGCGCTGGCCCAAAGCTCCTCTCCAAGCTGACTGATTCAGTCTGGCTTCTTCTCTCGGCCTCTGACTTTTGCTTTGCTTGGCCTCATACTAACCCTGGCAATATGTTCGATTCTCCTGGCTCCGTCTGTCTTCACCTGTGTCTAGCTTATTCTCTCTGCAATTTTGTTTATTTATTTATATGAGTGCACTGTGGCTCTCTTCAGACACACCAGAAGAGGACATCGGATCCCATCCCAGATGGTTGTGAGCCACCCTGTGGTTGCTGGGAATTGAACTCAGGACCTCTTTGGAAGAGCAGCCAGTGTGCTCTTAACCGCTGAGCCATCTCACCAGGCCTTCTCTCTGCAATTTATGTCTGTACAGCTTCCTATAAAACTGCCTCCCACCTCTCTCTCTCCCAGCCCTTTTCTCTCTTAGTAGCCTCTCTTTTCTCTCTGTTCTCATGAGAGTTGAGTAGATCCTATTCTGTTAAATGTCTCTCTGTTTTGTTTTTTTGTTTTGTTTTTGGTTTTTGGTTTTTCGAGACAGGGTTTCTCTGTGTAGCTCTGGCTGTCCTGGAACTCATCCTGTAGACCAGGCTGGCCTCGAACTCAGAAATCCGCCTGCCTCTGCCTCCCAAGTGCTGAGATTACAGGCGTGCGCCACCACGCCCGGCTTAAATGTCTCTCTGAATTGTCCCTTTGTCTGCCACTCAATTAGACGTCACTTTCAAACGTTGATGTTAAGGGGAAATGAACCGATTCAAGCCAGATTAAATTATATTAAAGGCAGGACTGAGGCCAGGGAATCGTCCTGGGAAGGGAGAGTAAGAAAGGAGAGCATACACTGAGAGACAGAGTCCGCGGTGCTCAGGAGACCGAAAGGTCTGGACTATCTAGGGAAGCGCCCCTGAGGGAAGGGCAGCCCAGCCCCTGGGCTGGAAAGCTCTGGTTGGAGGCAGGGTGTGCCACATAAGGACTGAGGGATGCTGGGAGGACCTGGAGGCCAGGTCTGCTTTGATATGTAGAATATGCACCTGAGTCCCTTGTCCCTGGGTCTGAAAGCAGACCCTGGGTGCTTCCTTGTACAAACTAACTTTGCCTGTTGTTTGGGATTGAAGGTGTTTGCTAAGGCTGAGCCAAACCACAATTAGAAACAGGGTTTTTTAGTAAATAACGCACAGTGTGATCAAATATCCTGCAACAGCAAGCAGCTAAAGGAAATTAAAAGCTCTGAGACTCCGAGAACAGCTAAAAAGTAAGGCATCTTAGGAGCTAGAGAGGTGGCTCAGCGGTTTGGAACTCTGGCTGCTCCTCCACAGGACCCAGATTTGGATCCCAGAAACTGCTTTTTTCTTCAGATCTTTTTATAATTCTTTTTCATTTTATAGCATTTTAGTGTGTGTGTATGTGTGTGTGTGTGTGTGTGTGTGTGTGTGTGTGCTGTATGTATATGGGTGCCCTAAGAAACTAAAAGTGGGCACTGGATCCCTTGGAGCTGGGATTTGAACTGGGGTCAAAGCAGTAAGTGCTCTTACCTACCCAACCATCTTTCCAGCTCAGAAGATAAATTTCTAAGGGAAGTTTTTTTATTACTCTTTTTTTTTTTTTTTCCAGAGACAGGGTTTCTCTGTGTAGTCCTGGCTGTCCTGGAACTCACTCTGTAGACCAGGCTGGCCTCAAACTCAGAAATCCTCCTGCCTCTGCCTCCCAGAGTGCTGGGATTACAGGCGTGCGCCACCACTGCCCAGCTATAGAGGAATTTCTAATAACCAAAGGGGTCACTATGGCTTATCCCACCGTGTGAAAATGCCGCGTGGGGGTGGGGGAAGTTCATTCACAGAACTGACAGCAGCGCGATCTCCTAGTGCGGCTCTGCCGGCCATCCGGAGCCTCCCCTTGGCTTTGTTTGCTCTCTCGGTCAGGACCCTCCTGTGATCCCTGCAGGATGTCATGAACTCCTGCTTGGATGGTTTGTCTGTCAGTTTGTCCTTCTAACTACTATTCAGTCCTCTCTCCTTGCCACAAGGTTAAAAAACTCACTCAGACCACAAAGGGCGGTTACTGCGGAGGGTCTTCTGGACGTCACAGCGTTAACTGGCACAGCTCACGGGGTCTACCAGAGACCCACAGCAAGTGCGTTAGGAGGGATGCGGCAGCCGGGGTGGGGGGTGGGCTGGGGTGGGGGGTGGTTGGGGGTGGTGGTGGCGCACGCCTGTAATCCCAGCACTTGGGAGGCAGAGGCAGGCGGATTTCTGAGTTCAAGGCCAGCCTAGTCTATAGAGTGAGTTCCAGGACAGCCAGGGCTACACAGAGAAACCCTGTCTCAAGGGGGAAAAAAAGGTATGTGGGCCGGGCGGTGGTGGCTCACGCCTTTAATCCCAGCACTTGGGAGGCAGAGGCAGGCGGATCTCTGAGTTCGAGGCCAGCCTGGTCTACAGAGTGAGTTCCAGGACAGCCAGGGCTATACAGGGAAACCCTGTCTCGAAAAACCAAAAAAAAAAAAAAAAAAAAAAAAAAAAAGGTATGTGGCCCCTGTAAGAGCAGGGGCAGCTTAAGGCTGATAGACAGCCTCACCCCTTACAGGTGGACACCAGGACTGGGTGTGGCTAAATCAGCACTTACTGGCTCAACCTGTTGGCTCTGCATTTATCCACCCGATTCAGCCTTCTTGTTTACAAGATAATTTTTACAGCTCAAGGTCATTAGGAACAATAGTCTCAGCTGAATGTAACTTTCTTGGCGCAGGGGTGATGACTCAGCAGGGACTGATCCGTCCCGAGGCCCTGGGTTTGAAAATCTTTAAAACTCTGTGATTATTTTACATGTTCTCAAAAGCACTCGACAGGAAAGTATATCTAAAAATATAAAATAATTCTGTGAGCTTTGGCCAGTCTGGGGTTGGAAAGATGGGGGTTCTAGGGTGGCAACTGCTCTGGGTGGTTCTAGAGGAGGAGGGGCATCATCCAGACGGAGCCATCCTTGGGGCTCACGCTGAGGATGTGGGAGGTCTGGGGCCAGCAGCCACCGTGTAAGGACTTGGTCCAAGCTTGGCTCTCAGTGGCCTGTGTTGAGTTGTAAGGCCTGGAGTCGTAAGACATCCATTGCAGAGGAAAGAAGATTACAGACAAAAGGAGCGGTGGGAGTGCCGACTTCCTGCTTGCGGCCACTCTTGCCTGCTGTAACCAGTACTAGAAGCCACTTGGGGAAGAAAGTGCTGCTTTCATCTTACCCGCTTCTCATGAAGGGAAGTCTGGGCAGATCTTAAGGCAGGAGCTAAAGCAGAATCCGTGGAGGGATGCTGCTTACACACTTGTTTCATGTGGCTTGCTTGCTTTTTTTTTTTTTTTTTTTGGTTTTTCGAGACAGGGTTTCTCTGTATAGCCTAGCTGTTCTGAAACTCTCTCTGTAGACCAGGCTGGCCTCGAACTCAGAAATCCTCCTGCCTCTGCCTCCCAGAGTGCTGGGATTATAGGTGTGCGCCACCACCCTGAACGGGATCTTGACATGAAATGAAACACGCTTTCAATCCAAACCTTGAGACACAATGGCCATGAAAAGCTTAGCTCCGGGCAAGGTAGTACATGCCTTTAATCCCAGGAGACTGAGGCAAGCGGATCTCTGAGTTCAATGCCAGCCTGGGACAAAACAAGTCCCCAGATCCAGACATGGTGGCACGCACTTTAATCTGGGCTGCGCCTTCTGCTGGAGGCCTACATAAGGACCTTGGAGGAAGGACGGTTCACTCTTCACCTGTTTGCACTCAGGTGCCAGCACATCTGTTGGAAACCCGAGTCTTCAGGATTCCGGCTTATACAGAAGAACTGAAGCAACCAGCCTCTCGGGACTGAGCCTGACTGGATCCTTGGACTCCCCATCCGCAGCTGCCCATTGCTGGGTTAGTCGGATACAGTCTGTAAGTCATCGCAATAAATTCCCTTCATATACAGAGACATTCCTTACGTCCTGTGACTCTGGAGAACCCTGACTAATGCATTCCTGCAGACATTGCGATGTTCAGGACAGAGTGACTGAGTCATTGTCATCAGTGACTTTGACACTGTCATTGGTAACTAAGGGGAGGTCACCACCTAGAGATTGAGCTGAGGGACAGGCCAGAGGGTAAGAGTGCTGGCTGTTCCCGCAGAGGACCTGGGTTCAGTTCCCAGTGCACTCGTGGTAACTCGCAGCCGCCTTCGTTCCCAGGAAGTTGGTTGCCCTCTTCTGGCCTTTACTGGGGACCTATACACATGTGACATTTATACATATAAAAGAGCCACCCTCGTGACAGAACTCAGCTCCTGATTATAATGAATCTATAATTCTCTTCTATTTTTCCAATTCACAATATTGTAGTTTAAAAGAGACTTTTAAAAATAAGATTTATTTATTATTATATGTAAATACATTGTAGCTGTCTTCAGACACACCAGAAGAGGGCATCAGATCTCATTACAGACGGATGTGAGTCATTTTTTGGTTGCTGGGAATTGAACTCGGGACCTATGGAAAAGCAGTCAGTGCTCTTAACCACTGAGCCATCTCTGCAGCCCCGAGATTAATTGTTTAACATTTTTTTTACTCTTATGTGTGTGGGTGTTTTGCTTTACCCTGTTTGCATGCAAGTACTCTTAGACATCAGAAGAGGCCTTGGGAGCCACCATGTGTACGCTGAGAATCTCTTTCGGGTCTTCTGGAAGAGTAGCCTGTACTTTTAATTACTGAGCCACCTCGATGGCCCATGTTTAAATTTGCTTGTTTGCTTACTTTTCGAGACAGAGTTTCTCTGTGTAACAAGCCCTGGCTGTCCTAGACTTGCTTGGTAGACCAGGCTGGCCTTGATTTCACAGAAATCCATTTGCCTCTGCCTCTGCCTCCCCAGTGCTGGGATTAAAGGCATGCAACACCAGGTCCATAATCCAAAGATTTATTTTTATTATTTTAAACTGTGTGTGTGAGAGAGCACATCTTTGTGTGAGGGCAGGTGTCCTCCTGGAGACCAAATGTTGCTGAATATTTTTTACTGTGATATTTAATGAAATCGTGATATAGTGTTATTCATTGAAATAAAAACCTTTCTAGTTGTGCGGCTCAGCCCTTAGCACACACCTTTAATCTCAAATAATGAAGGCAGAGAGCCAGGCGGCGCATGCCTGTAGTCCCAGCACTTGGGAGGCAGAGGCAGGCGGATTTCTGAGTTCGAGGCCAGCCTGGTCTACAGAGTGAGTTCCAGGACAGCCAGGGCTATACAGAGAAACCCTGTCTCGAGAAAACCAAATACAAAAAAAACCAAAAGAATAATGAAGGTAGAGTTAGTTTGTAGAGGGACGCACCCATGTTTGACAGTGATATCTGGGTGGCAGATGAAGTGATGAATCAGAGAAAGATTTGACAGAGTAGGATACACACAACTCAGAACAGAGATTGAGAAAGAGAGAGAGAGGAGAAGCAGTTTTACTGGGACAGTTATACAGAGACAGGGTACAGAGAAAGAACAAGCCAGGCAGAGGTGAAGACAGAACAAGCCAGAGAATGGAAGGAGCCGGAAGATTAGAAGATTGATTTAGTCTGAGGCCAAGAGAAGCCAGATTGAATTGGTCAGCTGGGAGAGAAGTTTGAGCCAGCACAACCGGGTTGAATCTGCCAGCCAGAGCCCAGAAAGACAAGCTTATTAAGACATAAGTCTCAGAGCCTGAGAACATTCTAGGCCTTGATAAGATTGTACTGAGGCTAGAAGCTTCCAGGACTAGACCTAGGTTAGTAGACGTAGTCAGTAAACCTCCGAGACAACAATTACATCAGGAGGACAAAGGATACTTTGACAGCCAGGGGCTTTGCGTCTCTTTGGAGCTAGAGTTACAGGCAGTTGTAAACCAGCTGATATAGTGACTAGGAACCAAACTCAGGCGCTCTGGAAGAGGAGCCATCTCTCAGCCTCCAGTGTTTAATCTTTTTTTTTTTTTTTTTTTGGATTTTTTGAGACAGGGTTTCTCTGTGTAGTTCCGGCTATCCTGGAACTCACTCTGTAGACCAGGCTGGCCTTGAACTCAGAAAATTCCGCCTGCCTCTGCCTCCCAAGTGCTGGGATTAAAGGCGTGCGCCACCAACGCCCGGCTTAATCATTTTTTTTAAAGATTTATTTATTGTTAAAGGTAAGTACACTGTAGCTGTCTTCAGACATACCAGAAGAGGGCGTCAGGTCTCATTATGGATGGTTGTGAACCACCACGTGGTTGCTGGAATTTGAACTCAGAACCTTCAGAAGAGCAGTCGGTGCTCTTAACCGCTGGGCCATCTCTCCAACCCACATGATTATTTTTGTTAGAAAACCTGTTCTTGTGCAAAGGCCCTGGGGAAAGTCCAGCTCTGGCGGCCATGTCTATGCTTTGCCTGAGCCACTCAGCGGTGAAGCACGCTGTCAAACTGTAGGCAACCCTGGAAACTCCACAGGTCGCAGGAAGGAGTTACCCAGACTGGCTCCGTGCTAGACCAGCCACTGGCCTCCGAGGAATGCAGAAAGCCCTGGTGAGGACAGCGGGGCTTCACCTTGTGAGGAATGCTGGCATCCAGGGTGTATTCAGTGCTCTGAGTCACACAGCAGTGAGTGGTTGCAGCTGCTTCTGTAATTAGAGGAGATAGGTATGGTGACAAAGGGGTGGAAATGGGACATCACCTGCCTTGACTAAGCCCAAAGGGCTTACTCACCAAATCGAGTGCCTCTCATCTCTGTGACTTGGGGCTCCCCTCCTAGGGATGCAGGGAGCACTACCTCCAGAGGGAGAAGCACTATCTCTAGAGTGGGGAGCACTTCCTATAGAAAAGGATGCAACAGTTCCTCCCACAAGTCATTTTGAAAAAAAATTTTTTAAGATTTATTTTTGTGTGTGAGTAGGTACGTAGACCATGTGCACACAGTAGCCAGGCAGGAACACTCGATTCCACACCTCCTGGAACTGGAATTTCAGGTAGTTTTGAGGTATCCAGCATAGTTCCTGCCTGCCAAGCCAAATCTCCAGCTCCAACTTTAAATCTTTTTTTTTTTTTTTTTCCGAGACAGGGTTTCTCTGTATAGCTCTGGCTGTCCTGGAACTCACTCTGTAGACCAGGCTGGCCTCGAACTCAGAAATCTGCCTGCCTCTGCCTCCCAAGTGCTGGGAATTAAAGGCGTGCGCCACCACCGCCCGGCTCTCCAACTTTAAATCTTATATCACTTGATTCATGGGGAAAAGAGGGTTCCGATGTTGACCAGGATGACAGATGACTGACTAAACTCGCCTGTCAGAGAGGAGGTTTCTAATTCATTGAGGAATGTGGATCTTAGCTTACTGGGCTGTCACTCTGGTCTTAGTCTGTGACATCCAGTGGAAAAAGCTAATGGAACACACTTGGACCCCTGTGAGGCCAGGATTACCAAAAGCTAGATCATTTCATTAGAGGATCTACTGTGTCTTCTTGTCCCATAGGGCCCTGTGTATCCTGACAGGGTAAAATAAAGGATAGGAAAAGAGGACCTAAAGGCCGCAAGTCTGGTCCTTCCTCGTCTGTCCCGTTGGAGAGTTCAAGGTTTAAGTTTGTTTTGGAAGCTCGGTGCGGGGGCGCTAGTACATACCTTTCATCCCAGTACTCAGGAGGAAGAGGCAGGGGAATTTCTGTGAGTTGGAGGCCAGCTTGGTTAATATAGTAAATTCTAGGCCACCTAGGGCTGAATTCTCTTCTCTCCCTCTTTTTGTCTGTCTGTCTTTCTATCATCCATCTCTCTCTCTCTCTCTCTCTCTCTCCCTCCCTCCCTCCCTCCCTCTCTCCCTCTCTCCCTCTCTCCCTCCCTCCCTCCCTCCCTCCCTCCCTCCCTCCCTTTACAGACTAGATGCTATATGGTCTGTGAATCTTTGCTAAAAGCCAGCTGGACATCTGAATCTCAGCGTGTTCTTGTGTGCGTGTCTCTCTTCGCTCCTGCTGACGGCATGATCGGGCTCCCTTAGTATCTGGCAGGCTTCAGGATGGCCTTCAGAAGTTCCTCGCCACAGTCTTCCTCCCCACCTGGATGGCTGCCCTCACGGACCTCCAGAGCCGGCCAGCTTCTCTTGAGATGCTCATACTCTGAGGCATGTTTAAGTTACTGATACAAATACAAAAACGGAAAACGTTATCCAGTCTCATGAATCTTTTTGCACACTTTAAAATGTGTGTGTGTATACGTGTATATGTTCATGTGCGTGTTTATGCATGTGATTTGCTCATGCCTTCAATCCCAGCATTCAGGATGCAAAGCAGGCAGATCTCCATGAGTTGGAGGCCAGCCTGGTCTACATAGCAAGTTCCAGGCCAATCAGAGTTACATAGTGAGACCCTATCTCCAAAACCAAAACAATAATAAAATAAAATACTTATTTACTTTGTTTGTGGGGGACGTGTGGAAGTCAGGGGACAACTTGTGCGTGTTGGTTCTCTCTTTCTAAGATGTGGGTCCTGGGTATTGAAATCATAGCTTCATGTTTGGCAGCAAAAACCTAAGCTTTACCCACTAAACCACCCCACCAGTCCTGCTTGCTTTAGTCTTATGATATGGGTTGTAATTACCCCCAAGGCTAAACGCAAATCCTTCTTCCTTTTGTGGCATTTAGAGACCTCGCTAAATTGTCAGACGTAATTAGTGACTGAGTAGCTCCAGTGAACCTGATTAATATTTTCCCATTGTAGCCCAGGTTGGCCTCTAACTGGCGCTCGTCCTGTGCTAAAAAAAAAAGGGGGGGGGCGGGGAGTGAGCTGGCACAGCTGGCTAAGCAGATTCTTCAGTAACCCTTTCTTTGCCACATCTCGATTTCCTATGGCCGTGTGGGACCGTGAAAGGCAGTCTGTGGTCTGGTTGAGCGACGCTTACTCTGGAGACCCAGTAGAAGGGACAGAACCCGTGAGCCATGCTCCCAGACGCTCAGGCTCAGACTGCTGACTCTTCAACTCGGTAATCCTGTGTCCATAAGTCTCAGTTAGGGCCAGGCCCCTGGTGCTCTGGCTGGACTCCACCCCACAGTCACCTGGCTACAGCCGGGTAGCCCAACCCACACTAGAAAAGGGGATGCTAGCCCCCTCCTAGCTCTCTTGCTTTTCTCTCTCGTCCTTATGCTCTTGTCCCCTTGTTCCCCCTCTCTCCACATACTCCCCTCTTTCCACGTGGTCATGGCCAGCTCTCACCCCTTTATTTTTTCTTTCTTTCTTTACTTCTCTATCGCTTTTCTTTTCTTATTTCCCTGTAATAAAACTTTGAAAACTGTGGACTGTTTCTTCTTATCAAAACCTGCCATATAGCAGCATGGAATAGGCCTTCAGGTCAGTTCTTCCCTTTCACCAGGTTGGACTCAGGGATAACTCAGGTCTTCAGCCTTGGGAGGGGGGAGGGGTCCAACACCTTTACCCCTGAGTTAACTCCTTAGCCCTATCATGTGTCTTTGGCCATCACCATTGGCTAGCAAGAGACAATGTGAGTGACGTGACATGAGCTCCTTGACTCTTCCTAAAGCTAGATGTGCCCTTAGACTTCGTGGTGTTGAGAGTCAATCGACTCCCTAGTTAACCAGTTAAACTCCTGAAGCTCTAGTTCAAGACCGAGCACGGTGGCATGTACCTTAATCCCAGCACTTGGGATCTCTGTAAGGGGACAGGGCCTTTCTATGCCCACCCTGTGTCTGAAATAATGGTGTACAGATCTTGTATAGTTATTAAAAAGCTTCAAGCACTATGGTAGGGGGTTGGACTGGTGCTGCTTGTATTTAAACGCTAAATACTGGCCCCCAAGATCTGCTTGGTCCTGCCTACTCGATCAGATCCTCACATACACCAGGTGATGCTATGTAAACTCCACCCCACCCCACCCCCACCCCCGACTCCAATTTCACTGGTCAGTAAAAGGCTAGAGCCTGTGATTGGACAGTGGACAGAGAAAGATGGGACTTGAGGACTGTGTGAGGGGTTTCAAGAGGACAGGAGGGTGGAGGAGGCCACCATAAGAGGAGATGGACCATGAGCATGTGTCCAGGAGAAACAGCACGTAATTAGTGACATGCGGCTGGGATGTGAGTTAGAATATCTTCAAAACTTGCCCAGTCTTGTATTTAAGATACCTGGGTTGTGTGTCGTTTATACAGGCTAGCTAGAACTCTAGCTGGGCAGAGTTCTCATCTAGTCTAACCTGACCATGTTGGCCTGACCTTCTTCCCAGCAACTTCCTGGCCTGCTGTCTTAGTTAGGGTTTTAGTTCTGTGAAGAGACCCCATGACCAAGTCAGCTCTTATAAAGATAATATTTAGTTGGGGCTGGCTTACAGGTTGAGAGGTTCAGTCCATTATCATCAAGGTTGGGAACATGGCAGCGTCCAGGCAGGCATGGTGCAAGAGGAGCTGAGATTTCTACATCTTCATCTGAAGGCTGCTAGGAGAAGACTGGCTTCCAGACAGCTAGGAGGAGAGTCTTAAAGCCCACACCCACAGGAGCACACTTCTTCCACCAAGGCCACACCCACCACAAGGTAACACCTCCAAATAGTGCCATTTCCTGGGCCAAGCATATTCAAACCACCACACCTGCCAGATGCCTCACTCTGACTGCTCCTGCTCCATCAGTCCTCTCAGGGCAACCCTCCCATAGTGCTGTCTCTTGGCCACGCGCCCTCTCTTCACATTGCCTTAACTCTCTTCTTCTGCCCAGCTATAGGCCAACCAGCTCTTTGTTAACCAACCAGAGGTGACAGAGAACAGTTTTTACCCATGGTTGAGACAGGACGTGCTGGACAATGCCCGAGTCCTGAATGTAACCAGATCTGTGGGCACAGTAACCAGCATCTGAATACACAGTGCCCAAAACCATCCCCCAACAGATCTCTGGGAGTTTGAGGCCTTCCTGTTTTACTTGTAACTACCCACTAGCTCAAGATACAAAATAACAGCATCGACCAAGAACAAACACACAAACCAAACCCAAAGCGGGAAAACCAGTTCAAGTCGGTTCAAGAAGGACAAAGAGCTTTGCACCCCTGAAGCAGGAAAGAATTGTTCTTTTCTCTCGTGCCTCAGCATCTGCCCACACAGACCAGGTAGGACAATTGCCTAGAAATCCTGTTCCTCTGCCTGACTCGCTGTCACACGCCTTTCATTCCCGTTGGTCCACATCGGATCAGTTTATGTTCACACAGTTTTCTAGATTTTTTTGTTTTTGTTTTTGTTTTTGTTTTTGTTTTTTGGTTTTTCCAGACAGGGTTTCTCTGTGTAGTCCTGGCTGTCCTGGAACTCACTCTGTAGACCAGGCTGGCCTTGAACTCAGAAATCCGCATGCCTCTGCCTCCCAAGTGCTGGGATTACTGGAGTGCGCCACCACGCCCGGCTTAGATCTCATTTTTATTCATATGTGTATGTAGCTGTGAATGCATAATTTCTGGAGCCTCTGGAGACCAGGAGAGAGCATCTGATCCCTAGGAGCTGGAGTTACATTTGGGAGCTGCAGGACTGGAGAGCAGCAGAGTGAGTGCTCAATCAACTGAGCATTCGCTCCATCCCCAGGATATTATTATTATTATTATTATTATTATTATTATTATTCCGAGACAGGGTTTCTCTTTGTAGCCCCGGCTGTCCTGGAACTCACTCTGTAGACCAGGCTGGTTTCGAACTCAGAAATCTGCCTGCCTCTGCCTCCCAAGTGCTGAGATTGAAGGCGTGCACCACCACTCCCCCGGCTTTTCTTCTTTCTCATTAAAACTCTGGTGAGCTCTACCCATGGCTTTAATCCTAGCACACAGAAGGCAGATCCTTGAGTTCCAGGCCAGCTAGGACGACACGGAGAGGCTGTCTCAATAAATAAAAACAAAACCTCATTGTGAAGAACTTGTGACTTAAACACACACACACACACACATACACACACACAAATAAATCAGACCCAGAGTTCACTGAGATGGTGGACTGACTACTCTAAAGCTGGAAGAGCTACCCCAGAGCTGTGGGGCTTCACAGTGTGTTATACATGATCACTGTCAGATATATTTTTTCCACAAGAAAAATGGAAAGTCCACAAAAGAGCTGAAACAAGAAAAGCAATTAGCCACAGGTCTTTCTGACTTCCCTCCTCCCTCTGCAATGGTCCCCCTTGTCACCTGATGTTTATCCTTTCCCATCCCCTTTCCGCTCCTTATCCTATCACCATGGGAACACTTGTTTATGTATGAACATACACACTAGGGCTGGGTTCAGAATCTTAGCGAAAACAAATACTTTCTTTTCCTCTAAGACTGGGATGTGAGCTCCTAAGTCCTTCCCATCTTCTACAATTTTTACTTCATGTTTTGAATTTATTCTATTTTGTTATTGTTGTTGTTGTTTTGTTTTTTCCGAGACAGGGTTTCTCTGTGTAGCCCTGGCTGTCCTGGAACTCACTCTGTAGACCAGGCTGGCATCGAACTCAGAAATCCGTCTGCCTCTGCCTCCCAAGTGCTGGGATTAAAGGTGTGAGCTACCACCTCCTGCTTTGAATTTATTTTTGAATTGTATTTATTTATTTAGTGCACTCAACCTGCCCAGGGTGGAGGTCAAAGGGCAACCTACAGGCCTCAGTGGCTTACCCTGTGAGTCCAAAGGCTTTAAAATTCAGGTAGTCAAGCCTCAGTACCAAGCCCCCTTACCCACTGAGCCATGTCACCACCCCCACCAAGACTCGTTTTAAGACTCAGGAGAAACTTTATTTATAAAGGAGAGTGTTTTACCATTTAAAACCAAAAGAGAGGGGCCTGGAGAGATAGCTCAGTGGTTAAGAAGATCTGACACCCTCTTCTGGAGTGCCTGAAGACAGGTACAGTGTACTCACATATAATAAATAAATAAATATATATATATATATATATATATATATATATATTTTTTTTTTTTTTAAAAACCTTCCTTAAAGACTTGGCTGAAAGAATTCTAAAAACACAGAAAGCATGTCAGAGGTGAAGATCATATTCTCAGGTTGCAAGGAAAATGATCTGAGGTTGGCTTGTTTGAAAATAAGATCCTAGGCTGGGCAGTGGGGGTGCACGCCTTTTATACCAGCACTCAGGAGGCAGAGGCAGGTGGATTTCTGAGTTCGAGGCCAGCCTGGTCTACAGAGTGAGTTCCAAGACAGCCAGGGCTACGAAGAGAGACTCTGTCTCGGAAAAAAAAAAATAGAAGAAAAATAATAAAACAAATATTTAGGGTCAAAGGCACAGAGCCCTTGTTTTGTTGAACTTAATTTAGCACTGCTTAATGGACTGGCCAGGGACTGATGACTTCAAACTCTTTAAAATAGCTGAAGATTAAGGCGAATTAAATGCAGTGCCTCTGGGATGTCTGATCCAAATTTGTTTTTAATGACATAATTGTCGCATGTTACATCTGAGATTACACCCCAGCGAACTGGCTACGTGTGGGGTTATGCGACAGAAAACTAATTTCCCGTGTCCAAAAGGAAAATAAGGGTGGGCCTAACGTTTTAAGGGCGAGGGTAAAGAGGTGGAGAAACGTGAGTGGAGCACAATCCCGTGAAAATGACCAGGAAAGGCTGGTGATCACGTGATGAGGTGCCCCGTGCTTTCAGTGGCTCTTAAATCACTGCAAGGACAAGCTGCGACATCTTCTCAGGGTATTATTTGCCCATTTTAGAGGGCAAAGGTCCCTCCCAATGATGCAAACCGGGTCATGCTAAATTAACTTTGAGAACATCGGTCAAGAAAGAAGTGGGTGTGATGCCCACATGGCCACTGTGCAGAATAAAAGATAAGGAGACTCGGGTCCTAGGCAAACAGTTTGTTTCATATTGTAAAAGAACAAGACATGGTGAAGTTCCTATTTGTCCCTCTTTTTTTTTTTTTTTTTTTAAACTAAAAGTAATTGCAATGTTTTCTTCCTCTAGGGCCTCCCCTTCTACAATTAATCTTTCCACACCTTCTCTCCCATGATTATTCCCCTGGCTTTACAACAGTTGACTAATTCACAGCATATCTGCTTCAAAGCTTTCACAACACTGCAGCGTTGGGGGGGGGGGGGGAATTGCTTGGCTCCACAAGCCACGCCCTTTCCTTCTTAAAAAACTTGGTTATTTTTGCAGTACCTTATTACCATCTATCCAGAAAACACCCCTGTAAGGAAATCCAGTTTCCTTGCTTCACTCAACTGGTAAATACTGAACTCTTAGGATGCTGAACACCTACACTTCAATGTAAATAAAAACAGAAGGTTTGGATCCTAAGAGTTTATTCTCTACTCTTTCAACTGTAGCACCCTGGTCCTGGATACCAGAGTCAAGTCTCACCAGCCGTTCCGGGCAGAGGAAACGCTTTCAAAATATATCATTCATCTTCATTTTCGATGGCAGTTTATCCATATATCCTTTATAAGCATCATTAAGTATTGGTGCTTAAGATCTCTGTCACGAGAGGTAAGCCTTCAAATTTATAGGTACATGGCGCGCGTGGAGGGGCAAAGGAACCTTTTCTTCTATTTATCTTTTTCCTCTTTTATTAGAACAAAAAAGCCAGCTTGAGTATACTTCAAAGTCTGGGAAGTTGCTGTTTGACAGGCAGGCAGCCTTTGAGAAAGCCGCTTAGTGCATTAAATTAACCGACTCCTGGCCAAATCAGATTCATGAAGAAAAGTATTTCCCATGCCTAGAGTGACAAACGGAATTACGAGGCACGCTTAAAGCAGACTGTCAAACTTTTATGTTTACTTTTTTTAAAACACAGATGGAAAAGTCTGGTCTGTGGCAGCCTTGTGTGCAAGGAGAGGCTCACCTGTACACACACAACCACAGGCGCGGGTCTTTCCTGGGCTATTCGCGCTGGGGGAGGGGATGGCTGGACATCGCCAGACCTTTGTCCTGGGGGCCTGGGGAGGGACGACTTTCTGGCCACCTGGGCTCCGGGAAGCCACACACCCTCGGGGGTCGCCCCGGGGCGAGCTTGACGGTGGGGGAGGAGAGAACAGGCGTTTCCACCTAGGGGAAGGCGGGTGGCCCCACGCTCTCTCTGCCTGGGATGGGGTAAGTCACGGCTCTGCGGATTCAGAGTGGGAACCCCGACTAGATCAGCTCTGGGGCAGGCCCGGGGTGGCCCCGCCGCGTCTGCACCGCCACCGTGAGGCCGAGCCGGGGACGGTGCCCCGTGGAGGTGGCGCCGCGGCTTCGCGCTCCGGCTCCCCGCCGCCGCTGCTGCCGCCGCTCCGGTCTCCCCGCGCTTTCGCGCTCCCGCTTCGCGTGCGGCGGCTCGAGCCGGGGAGGGAGCGAGGGAAGGGGTGGAGGTGGCGGGGGGAGGCCGAGGGGCGGATCCTGCCTGGGGGCTGATCCCTCCCTCCCCTCGGCCGGGCTCCGTGGCGGCAGCGGTGGCGGCGGCGGTGGCTCCATTCCCCCTCCTCCCCCGGGAGCGGCGGCCGGGCCGGGGGAGACGGAGCGGAGGGCCGGAGCGGGAGGAGGCCGCGCTCGCTCAGCCGGTCCGCGCACGGAGCTGGTGCTCGCTGGCCCGGCCCGCCCGCCCGCGCAAAGGGGGCCCCCCGAAGCGAGGGGCCCGGCCGGCGGCAGAGGTAAAATGGGGGCGGCGGCGGGGCCAGAGCGAGCGGGGGCGGCGGGGGGCGAGCGCTGCGCGCGAGGGGGCACCCGGGGCGCACAGGGGTGTCCCGATGGGGCGCGGGGGCGACGCGCGAGCCTTCCCCTGGAGCGAGGGCGGCGACGAGGCCAGGGAAAGCGCGCGAGAGGGAGCTGCAAAGCGAGGACCCCCTCCCGCACCCGCCATCTTGTTTCTCCCCGGTCCTGGCAGCCGACCGGCTAAGCCCCGCCCTCCCCGTGCTCTCCTATTGGCCAGGCTTGACTAGAGTTCCGCCCTTAGGGGCCGCCCTTGGCGCACGGGTTCCCCCTTGACGGGCAGGTCGGGCGGCCAATAAGTGCTCGCATCTCTGCGTCCCTCCCCCCTCCCCCTCGTTCGCTGGCTCTCGCTTTCTCTGTGAGGGTCGGTCTCCGCGTCTGTCTGTGGTGCGCCTACCCTCCGGGGCTTTTCTCTTTGGAGATATTTCTCTCTTTTTTTCCTTCGACGGGTGTCGTGAAGATTCCACTGGAAGAGGTGTCCCTTTAAAGGGGCAGGGACCTTGTCTGGAGTCTTCCCTGGTCTCATGAGTCTCTTGTGTGGCGTGCAGGGCGGGTTCCGTCCAATTGTTGAAACTCCTCATTCGGGGGCCAGGGTGAGGTGGGCGAGTTGGGGCTCACGGGCCGCCGAGAACGTCTCTGGACGGGAGGTGTTGGGGTTACCCGGCAGTGTGTGATGGGAAGAGTTGTGTACGTGAGGGAACTCCCGCCAAAAAAAATATCAGTCCTGGTCTAGTCAGCTCCTTGTAGGCGAAACTCTTTGCTTCCCCCGGCAGCCCCCCAGCCCGATCCGACGGGTTTGCTCCCCGTGACCGCGGGAGCCCCGAGTGGGGATGGAGACGATGTCCGAGACTACGGAATGGGGGGCTCCTGTAGACTCTTCCGAATTGATACTGAAGTATGTGTTTCCTCTCCAGAGGCTGCTTGCCTTTGGGGAGTTGGGGAAGCGAGCCTGTTGGCTGGGACCACTTCTGAGACCTGGAGGTTTGGACGCGATCTAGTGCCCCCGGGGCGTCGGAAACGAGCAGAAGTGCCGTAAAGGTCCAGTGTCCTTTAGCTCCAAAGGGTGGGGTGTGCCTGCCTCACGTTGCTGCTCGGCAAGGTTAGCTTAAGTCACCCTTGGGGACTAAAAGAGTCCTTTACACTGTGTCAATGACGACATATTGATCGTCCTTAAGAAGTAGAAACTTTTGCCCTTTTATTAACTTTTAACTTTTTAAAATGTTTATGTGCATGGGTATGTTGCCTGATATATGCCTGGTTCCCCTGACAATCCAGAAAAGGGCTTCCGATACCCTGGAGCTGGAGTTACAGACAGTTGTGATCCACAGTGGGTGCTGGGCATCAAACCTAGGTCCTCTTAACTGCTGAGTTATTTTCCCAGTATATATATATATATATATATATATATATATATTGCATTGGTGTTTGTCTTTATGTATGTCTGGTAGGATGTCAGGTCCCCCCAAACTGGAGGTATAGATACCTGTTAGCTGTCATGAGAGAGCTAGGAATTGAACCTGGGTCCTCTGGAGAACAGTCAGCGCTCTCAACTGCCATCTCTCCCGGGCCTATGAACATTTTTTAAGGGAGAGTCTTGCTAGTCTGAAAAACTGTAGATCTGGTTGGCCTCAAATTCCACAGAGATGGCCCCACCTCTGCCTCCCAAGGACTTCCGCTGGAAAGTGTGCCAGTGCACTCAGCACTGTTTTATTGGTGCAGGTTACATAGGCCCAGGACTAGAACCTAGGTTGGTGCAGAGCATCTTGTCACCATCAGTGTGACTCTTGGTGTTTGTGGCCTCAGCTTGGCTGGGAGATCCGAGTTCACATCAGCTTTGGTTGAGTCACACATTTTCTGAGCTTCTGTTTTCTCATGGCTGAAATGGAGATGATGTCTGCAGAGTCTCCTGAGGTAGTTGTGAGAAATACTAAGAAGAAAAGGCCATTGTAGTTTGTTAAAGGATGCTGAATATTGTCGCGCTATCTTAAGTCTTCCTGGTGGCCTTGGTAAAACTGCCTGTTGAGAATGCCGGGGGAAGCACACAGGGATAGATTAGATACAAGTATCCTGAGAGAGAGATTCTGAGGTAATTGTACATGGAGAATTTAAGGACAATCAACTTGTCCTTGAGTCCAATGAAGATCTCAAACAGGCTCCTTATAATTTAAAAGATTTTCATAGAGGCATCCCCAGAGCTCGCAAGGTTTGCGGTTCAAATGTCCTAAGCAGTTATCTTAAGTCCTACCTTCTGCTGGAAGTGCCCTGTGTATTATATTATTTGTAGTCTGAAGCATTTCAGATGTCTTTACTCTGGACAGGGCTAAGAGCTAGGGCTTCTAGCCTTGAGATGTTTTGGGAAACTTTAGATTTTTATTTTATTTATTTATTTAGATACAGGTTCTCACTGTGTAGCCCTGCCTGGAACTCACTCACTGAATCAAGCACACCTACCTGTCTCTGCCTCCCAAGGCTGGTGTTAACGACGTGCACCACTAAAGCAGCACTGCACTGGTGACATTCTGATCCTCTGATAGAATTCATTCTTTGTTTAGAAAAATGTGAAAGTGGATGATATTCTTTTTTTTTTTTTTTTTTTTTTGGTTTTTTGAGACAGGGTTTCTCTGTGTAGTCCTGGCTGTCCTGGAACTCACTCTGTAGACCAGGCTGGCCTCGAACTCAGAAATCCGCCTGACTCTGCCTCCCAAGTGCTGGCATTACAGGCGTGCGCCACCACGCCCGGCTCTTTTTTTGGTTTTTCGAGACAGGGTTTCTCTGTGTAGCCCTGGCTGTCCTGGAACTCACTCTGTAGACCAGGCTGGCCTCGAACTCAGAAATCCACCTGCCTCTGCCTCCCAAGTGCTGGGATTAAAGGCGTGCGCCACCACCGCCCGGCTTGTGGATGATATTCTTTTTTTTTTTTTTTTTTTTTTTTTTTTTTTGGTTTTTCGAGACAGGGTTTCTCTGTGTAGTCCTGGCTGTCCTGGAACTCACTCTGTAGACCAGGCTGGCCTCGAACTCAGAAATCCACCTGCCTCTGCCTCCCAAGTGCTAGGATTACAGGCGTGCGCCACCACGCCCGGCTGTGGATGATATTCTTAATCATCACCAATATTGTCTTTGCCTCCCCCTTTTGAAAAAACAAAAGTAAAACAAACAAAAAAACCCCATGATGTTAGTATAGTAACCTACATCCTGAGTTCTAGGACAGCCAGGGCTATGTAGAGAGACCCTGTCTCTGTTATTTTTGTTTTTTTGTTTTTTAGTTTTTTGTTTTTTCCGAGACAGGGTTTCTCTGTGTAGTCCTGGCTGTCCTGGAACTCACTCTGTAGACCAGGCTGGCCTCGAACTCAGAAATCCGCCTGCCTCTGCCTCCCAAGTGCTGGGATTACAGGCATGCGCCACCACTGCCCGTCGAGACCCTGTCTCAAAGGGTCTCAAAGAAACAAACAAACCGCGTGCCCTTGTTTTGTTGCTGGCTTTAACCTCAGTCATTTTGACCTATCATTTTGTCTTTTGAAGCCTTGAGCATTATCTTTCCCATAATTCACCTGATTCATTCACTGCACGGATCATTATAATACTAGACCTTATCTTGTGTCTTATTCTAAAGATTTGTGTGCACTTCTGTTCCCTTAGTGGGATAAGGCTCCTTGTGGACGGTGGTCATCATGGTTAACATCAGAGCTGGGGAAATGGCCCAGTGGGTAAAAGGCCCACTGTGTAAACTTGAAAAACCAAGTTTCATCCCCAGCACCCACCTAAAAGTCAAGTGCAAAGTGCTTCTCTAACTTCTCAAGTTGTGGGTGTAGGGGATTGGCCTCAGATTCACAAGAAACCTAACTGTGCTTGTCTTTGCCAAAGGCCTGGCCTTGTATCCTTAAACATTTATATCAGTTCTTTATCTCTTTCTCACTTGAGAGAAAGAGAAAAAAGTAAAAGGAGAGAGACATGGGTTAGAGGAATCAAGAAAGCATGGCCATGAGGGCTGGCAATTAAGAGTAAGAACAGCCCAGATAAAACATAGTATGTAATAACTCAGGGTTATTGATAACAAGTAGATTTTAACAACATAGAATGTAGATATCTGGCCAGCTCTAGTGCTGATTAAGGCTTATTGTAAATAATTAAAGTTGTGTGTCTTTTATCCAAAAACTAAATGATCCAAGGCGGGGTAGAAACCCCAAACTGAACTTAAATAAGTTCTACAACAGTTGGGGGACAAAGACACAAAGCTCTCGGGTGCTCCTTGACTAGCCAATGTAACTGGAGCCCCGAACTTCAGATTCAGGGAGAGATTTCATTTCAGAAATAATGAGGAGCCAGGCGTGGTGGCGCACGCCTGTAATCACAGCACTTGGGAGGCAGAGGCAGGTGGATTTCTGAGTTCGAGGCCAGCCTGGTCTACAGAGTGAGTCTCGAAAAACCAAAAAAAAAAAAAAAAAAAAAAAAGAGGTGGTTCACGATTGAAGAAGACACCTGACTTAAGTTCCTGGCTTCCCTGCATGCTTGAGCGGGCAGGTACACATGCAGACACACATATATACACACCACACACCCAGAAGTATGCACTATAATCACCTAGCATCCGTGAGTGCTCATTTATCTTTTCAGATTCTTCCCAGGGAATGAGATAGGCAACTCCTTCCTCCGTGAAGTTTACATTCAGCTAAAAGTAGAGAATAATAAACCTAGTAAATAGGTAAATTATGTAGCTTAGAAGATGGTGTTACCAAAAAAATAAAATAAAAATAGGATGGAGAGCCCATTGCTGGGTGAGGTAAGGGATTTGCGATTTCTTTTTTCCAAGACAGGGTTTCTCCGTGTAGGCCTGGCTGCTCTGGACTCCATTCTGTAGACCGGGCTAGCCTCGAACTTAGAGATCCACTTGCCTCTGCCTCTTGAGAGCTAGAATTTAAAGGTGTGCACCACCACTGCCAGGCTGGGATTTGCAGTTTTAAAGTAATCAGAAAAAAAAAAAAGTTTCACTGATAAGTCATGTTTATAAAGAGATTTAGAGATGCCTTGTGAACGCTTTAGAGCAGCTGTTCCCAACCTGTTTGTCTTGACCCCTTTGGGGAGGGTCAAATGACTGTCTCACAGGTGTCACCTAAGATCATTGGAAAGCAGATGTTTACATTACGAATCGTAATGTAAATTCATAACAATAGCAAACTTACAATTATGAAGTAGTAACTGTATGGTTGGGGGTCACCACAAGAGGAACTGCATTAAAGGGTTGCGGTGTTAGGAAGATTGATTGAAAAGCACTGCTGTAGAGGGCTGCTATCTTAGGAAACAGAATTTTTTGGGGTCCATTTCGATGGATGGAAGGGTGAGTTAATGCATATAGCAACGGACATCCAGCTCACGCTCCCGTGGCCTTCTCTCCCCAGGCTTGGCTTCGTGGTTTCCAGTTGCCATGAGGAAGCCTCGCCGGAAGTCACGGCAGAATGCCGAGGGCCGCAGATCGCCGTCCCCGTACAGTCTTAAGTGCTCACCCACGCGAGAGACCTTGACATATGCCCAAGCCCAGAGGATTGTTGAGGTCGACATCGATGGCCGCCTACACCGGATCAGCATTTACGACCCTCTCAAGATCATCACTGAAGACGAGCTGACTGCTCAGGATATCACCGAATGCAACAGCAACAAGGAAAACAGTGAGCAGCCCCAGTTCCCTGCCAAGTCCAAGAAACCCTCGTCCAAGGGCAAGAAGAAGGAGTCCTGCTCCAAGCATGCCTCCAGCACCTCCTTGCACCTCCCGCAGCCCAGCTTCCGTGTGGTGGATACGGGTAGCCAGCCGGAAGCACCCCCGCTGCCTGCTGCTTACTACCGCTACATCGAGAAGTCTCCCGAAGACCTGGACGCAGAGGTGGAGTATGACATGGACGAGGAGGACATTGCCTGGCTAGACATGGTCAACGAGAAGCGCCGAGCCGACGGGCACAGCCTGGTGTCGGCAGACACCTTCGAGCTGCTGATGGACCGGCTTGAGAAGGAATCCTACCTGGAGAGCCGCAGCAGTGGGGCCCAGCAGTCACTAATTGACGAAGATGCCTTCTGTTGTGTGTGCCTGGACGACGAGTGTCACAACAGCAACGTCATCCTGTTCTGTGACATCTGCAACCTAGCTGTGCACCAGGAGTGCTACGGCGTGCCCTACATCCCAGAGGGCCAGTGGCTCTGTCGCTGCTGCCTGCAGTCTCCCTCTCGGCCCGTGGACTGCGTCCTATGCCCCAATAAAGGTGGGGCCTTCAAACAGACCAGTGATGGCCACTGGGCTCATGTGGTCTGCGCCATCTGGATCCCCGAAGTGTGCTTTGCTAACACCGTGTTCCTGGAGCCCATCGAGGGCATTGACAACATCCCGCCCGCCCGCTGGAAGCTCACCTGCTATATCTGCAAGCAGAAAGGGCTGGGAGCGGCCATCCAGTGCCACAAAGTGAACTGCTACACTGCCTTCCATGTGACGTGCGCGCAGCGGGCCGGACTCTTCATGAAGATTGAGCCCATGAGAGAAACCAGCCTCAACGGCACCATCTTCACTGTGCGCAAGACCGCCTATTGTGAGGCCCACTCTCCAAGTGCGGCCTCCGCCAGGAGAAAGGGCGACTCCCCAAGGAGCCTCAGTGATGAGGACGGGCCGAAAGAGGCTGGAGGGGAGGAGGAGCAGGAAGAAGCTCAAGAGGAGGGCCAGGAAGGCCAAGGTGGGGTGAGCAGCCCCCTCAAGGGGGTGTCCAAGAAGAGTAAGATGAGTTTGAAGCAGAAGATCAAGAAGGAGTCAGAGGAAGCTGGCCGGGAGACACCCTCCATCACTGTCCCCATGGTCACCGTCCCACAGATACCCCCTTACAGGTGAGAAGGCCTCTTGCCAGACTCTTGGTTTGTTCTTCACAGTAGCCCAGGTCTTCCCCACATACGGCTGATAAATAGCTGCTCTCTGTGCTCCCTTGTGGAGCCTGGGCCTGTCTTGTGGTTTTGTTCCTGCCCTCTGAGTAATGTGTTATCTTTTGGTTCAGAGTGATACAAATTACTTAAGTGCTTGGTAACACTGGTGACACAGTGGAACTAAAGTGGTAGTTTTCGCAGTGGCACTCAATGGCATTGTGAAGAGGATAATTCTCTGCTGTTTACTATTTCATGGGTTGCAAGATGGTTATCATTTCTGGTCTTTGTATGTCTGGGCTGTGTCCTCATACTGCCTCATTTCTGTGACAGCTCAGGGGCTCTCACAGGCTCCCCAAAACTTGATTCCGAGTGGGGAGCCTGTAAGTGTTTATGAGGGATGCCTGTGGGTGGGGCAGTACTCCTGAGAAGCTTTACATTTTTGGTAAAGTGGACCTTTTTAACCAAGTCTCCCGGCCCCTCCTTCCCTCCGAGTCCTGGGAGAGAGCACTGCACCTGTGTCAGAGTGTCAGCTCAGTAGCTGGGGGTGCTGGCAGGTTAGGAGCCCAGCAGGACTACTTTCCAGCAGAGCCCACCTCAGGGCTGATAATGTGTATGGGGGTAGCTGGGAGGGTGGAGGTGGTACATACCTTTAACCCCTCAGCGCTTGGGAGGCAGAGTCCAGCCCGGTAACATAGTGAGCTCTAGGCCAGCGAGGGCCGAGCAATGAGCCCATGTCTAGAAAAGGAAAAGGAAAGGAGCCTTGGAGGAGGAGGGAATCTTGGAAACTCTCCTTCTAATGTAGTCCTTGCACCTTCTCCCACATTCCCAGATGAAGAAACCACAGCCACGGGAGGTAAAGTTGCTCTCCTTTGTTCGTTTGATGAGGTATTTATTGAGCACTTACTACGTTCCACTTCCTGTTCTAAGGTGGAGAGGGGCAGATCCCGGCTGTGAGTGCGAGGCTGTGTTGATTGGAAGCCTCTGTATGGATGAAGGGTCATTTGGCAGGTTGTAGGAAATTGGCACTATGAGGGGCACAGGCAGCCAGACCTGCTACTCAGGAAAGTCACCAGAACAAGATCAGCGCAGGAAGGCTCTTAGTTTGAGAACTTCTGCAACTCTGCGTCTTCAAGATAGAGCTGGTCTTGGTTACCTCTTTCTCGAGGTGACTGGGTCAGTGCTTAGTCCCTATTCGCAGGGTGGTTGTGCCCTGGGGCTAGCTTCTGGTTGTCTGTCAGAGCTGTTTGAGCTGCCTTTCCCAGAAGCCAGATATGCTGGCTAAGAAGAAACACACCATTTAATGCTTGTGTGACCTTTGGTAGGCTGCCTGACTGCTCTAAGCCTGGGTTTGTGAGCAGACTCCCCAGATAGAGTTGAGAGAAATCTGAGTCAAATCCTTAGCACAGTACCTGGCAGGTAGTAAGCGCTCAATAAATGGTGGCTACAGCTGCTGCTGCTGCTATGTTATTTTATCCCCACCCCACCCGCACAAAACGCTGTTGACCCCCACGGCCAGGAGGCAGAGGGAAGGGCCGGCAAGTGGGTAGGTGAGCTTGGCATGGGTGCTGGTGGGGAGAGGCCTAGGTGAGCTTGGCATGGGTGCTGGTGGGGAGAGGCCTAGGTGAGCTTGGCTTTGGGGCAAGAGCATCTGACTGGAGTCTGAAGGCGTGGAGAGGCCGTGCCCGCCCTACTTGCCCCATCTTTATCTCGATTAGCTACAGTTAGCTCGCCTCCCTCGGAGTGGGGCGAGGAGATAAAGCAGAGGACAGCAGAGGGGCGTTGGGCCTTGCTTACCTTGGGCGTGGACCGTGGGAGTCAAGAGGTCCTGGAGTCGGATCCCACGTGGGGCCACCGTCTTCTTAGCTGTGTCAGGAGCGTTGGTGACCCAACCTGGGTTCCTCAGGTGCCTGTCATCACTGTGGGGAGGGGACAGTGCTGCCTTCTTTGAAGGTGTTCATTAGATCCTTTCCTGTCCAGCCCCCATAGCTGTTGCTATTTATAGCCCACATCTTAAGACCTCACTTTGCTGGCTACTTTTTTAGATCTTCTATCCTCTGTGTTTATTTATGTTTAGATTTTTGTTGTTGTTTTCTCCTTCCCTTTGATTCAAAATTTAGGAGCTTTTAGGATGCTAAGAGTTTTTAAATGAAAAAATCAGAGGTCAGCTTGCTATGGTGTTATATACCTATAATCTCAGTTACTTGGGAGGTTGAGGCAGGAGGATCATAAATACTAGGCCAGCCTGGGTAGTATAGTGAGACCCCGTCTCTCAGGAACACCCACTCACAAAACCCTTTAGAGGTCAGATTACTATGAGAGGTTACATTTGGGTACAGAAAGCGGTAACCTGGTATATTTCCTTTGATCTTGGCTGCAGGCTACCCCGGGGCTCTGGTGAGACCCTTGGCCAGAAAAGGTAGGGTCTGGCAATACAGCACACAGCTTACTCAAAAGCTTGTTTTCTCTGTGCTGTTGTCATGTCAAGAGGAGGCTGTGGGCTCAAGAACACGGGTCTTTTTCTCAATACCTGACTGAAAGCATCTTAACGTAGGCAGTAGGGCTATGAGAGGGAGGGTTCCTTCGGAAGATCAGTTCTGCAAGGCAAGATGCTGAAGCAGGTGAAACATGCCCGTTGAGTCTGAGCTGCCTAACTCCACTGTCTTTTCTCAGCCCTCCCAAGGCCAGGCATTTGGTCACTTGGTTCTGTTTTCCTCTGTGAGGTTCAGAAAGGAACTGCAATTGATCGGAGTGGGATGTGTGGTTGTGGTAGCCCAAGCTCCCCACTGACCTGTCTCTCACTCCCCTGTGCCTCTACCCAAGGTTGAACAAGATCTGTAGTGGTCTCTCCTTTCAGAGGAAGAACCAGTTCATGCAGCGGCTTCACAACTACTGGCTGCTGAAGCGGCAGTCTCGGAACGGCGTCCCTCTGATCAGGCGCCTGCACTCCCACTTACAGTCCCAGAGAAACGCTGAGCAGGTAGGTAGTGATCTGTCCGGAACAGTTCACCAGCACTGCAGGGAACGTCCGACCTGGCAGGGACCCCTTCTGAAGGGCAATGCTTTGCATGGCTCATAACATTAGAGAACACTGAATTTCGTCGATGTGTCATCAAGGAGTGAAAACAAAGCTAATTCCTCTTGAAAATTGGGCCAACCTTCAGGATTTTACTTCCCTCCCTCTGTCTTCCATCTGTCTGGCCTATCTGTAGTCTGTCTGTTGCCTGGTGTGTGTGTGTGTGTGTGTGTGTTTTGCCTGTTGTGCCTATGAGTTATGCCTGTGTCTGATGTCTGCCCTGCCTATTCCTAACAGGGTTTTCCTCTGTATTAATTGGACTGCACAGAAATGATGGGATGGCGACCGAATGAGAGATTCTGGTTGTTTGGTTGTTTGAGATTGATTTTGTGAGTACAAGTATTTGGCCTGCATGAATGTTTGTGTACCATGTAGATGTCTGTTGCTCACAGAGACCAAAACAGGGGTTGCCTGACCTTGGACTGAAATTATGAATGGTTGTTAACTAGGTGTTGGGAACTGAACCCCGTTCCTCTGCAAGAGCAGCCAGTGCTCTTAAGTGCTCTGCTGTCTCTCCAGCCCAAATGAAGGATACTTTACAGAAACATTTGACAGTTTTATAAGAAGTCATTGTGCTGGGCGTGGTGGCACACGCCTGTAATCCCAGCACTTGGGAGGCAGAGGCAGGCGGATTTCTGAGTTCAAGGCTAGCCTGGTCTACAGGGTGAGTTCCAGGACAGCCAGGACTACACAGAGAAACCCTGTCTCGAAAAACCAAGCTGGGCGGTGGTGGCACACCTTTAATCCCAGCATTTGGGAGGCAGAGGCAGGCGGATTTCTGAGTTCGAGGCCAGCCTAGTCTACAGAGTGAGTTCCAGGACAGCCAGGGCTACACAGAGAAACCCTGTCTCGAAAAACAAACAAACAAACAAACAAACAAACAAAAAAGTCATTGTACCCTGACCTAGAAACACTCAAATACTGCAAATATACCTTTACAAGCTATATCCACATGTTGTTTTTAAAATTTATGGATATTTAAGGTCACTTCTAACCAGTTGGCTGATTTTAGCAGATGATTATCACAGCGCGCGCATACACACACACACACACACACACACACACACACACACAAACCACAAACGAGAGAACATAACAAGATGAAAGCTATGCTTAGGTCATAAAAGTTGATTGATGGAAATCCAAGTCCAATAAAGAAACTTTGTTCTCTTAAGCAGGCTGAGTATGTAGTAGGACAGCAGATGAGTACGTAGTCTTTTTTTTTTTTTTTTTTGAGACAGGGTTTCTCTGTGTAGTCCTGGCTGTCCTGGAACTCACTCTGTAGACCAGGCTGGCCCCGAACTCAGAAATCCACCTGCCTCTGCCTCCCAGAGTGCTGGGATTACAGGCGTGCACCACCACTGCCCGGCGAGTACATAGTCTTAAATGATCTCAAAGCATGTTATTCACTGGGCTATAGAGTTTGCCAAAAGTTTAATATCTTTGAGGCTAAGAGATATTTCTGTTAAAAAAAACCATATTGTTACAAGGCTTGGCTCAAGGATTAAACTCCAGGGCAGAGTGGGCGAGCCTCCTGCCCATTGTCACGATTATATAGACAAAGCCCTCCAGAAGAGGTGACCAGGCAAGAGCAGAGGGGCCCAATTGCATAAAATGAGAAAAGATGCCCTTTGCCCTTATGCATATCATAGTAAATATGCAGTTGACGGTCTAGCCCGCAGTCTGCAGCCTGCCCCACTGTGGCAGCCTCTACATGCTGAGTGGTTTCTGCTCCTAGTTCCTCCCTTCCCCTCGCCACAGCATCAGTTAACCCTTCCTCACCTGCCCCGCCCATCTGCCTTCGAGCCTTCCCAAGCCGCTGCAGAGAAGCACAGAGTTCACACGGCCCAGGCCTTGAGCATCCGGTTTGCACTCTGTCTGAGCCTCTGAGTCACAGGCCAGTCTTCCTGGCCTCCCCGAAGTCCCTGCAGCCTTAGCAGGTTCTTGTTCAGACGGTCACCCTGACCGTTGTCCCACACCGACATCACGGCGCTCTGTGTCCACGGGTTTCTGTGCACCTTTGCAGCCTTTTTGGATTCCTTCTCGTGTGTGCATGTGCATCTTGTGTGTGTGCTGACATGCCAATCACAGGCGTCCTCCCGGCTCTGTTACTGAACTTTGAGCCCAGTAGTTGTCTAGACCGGCTGACCAGCAGGCGGTAGGCTTGCCCATGTCCTCTTGCATATGCAGCTCTTAGGAGATGCTTACCCTAGCAAGCCTTCCCGACAAACATCTCCCTATCCAGACCAACTCTCTGTTTTGTAGCCTCTCGGCAATTAAAAATAAAAAGGTCTAGCTCCGAGTGGGGGTGGTGCATACCTTTAATTCTAGCACTGGAGGCAGAGGCAGGAAGGTGTTTGTGGGTTCCAGGCCACCCTGGTTCACAGAGCAAGTTCCAGAACAGTCAGAGCTGTTACACAGAGAAACTCAGTCTCAAAAAAAAAAAAAAAAAACAAAAACAAAACCATCCAAACAAAAAACCCCAAAAGGTTTATTTTATTTTAAATTGTATGTGTGTTGTGTAAGTATGGGGAGTGTCTGTGCCTGAGAGCCCGTTCCCTAGGCCGAGTGCGGTCTCTCCGTGTTCTCCACTCCAGCTGAGGCCCAGGCTTTGGCTTCTGTATGCTGTCACGTTCCTGTGCTGCAGATGCCAAGCCTCCGCCTCCCTCAGCAGCAGTGGCCTCTTCTCGGTCAGGACTCACTGATTTCTCCAGCCCTGCGTTTGCTCATTTTTACTGCTCGACCAAACTATTTTTTTTTTAAAGATTTATTTTATTTATATGAGTATACTGTAGTAGCTCTCTTCAGACACCCCAGAAGAGGGCATTGGATCCCATTACAGATGGCTGTGAGCTCAGGTCCTCTGCTAGAGAAGTCAGTGCTCTTAACCACTGAGCCATCTTTCCAGCCCTGACCACACTATTTTAAACCACCATCTACTAGTAAGAACTTCACTGTTTTCTAACCCAGGCCAAAGCTGCTGGGTGAGATTCCTTCAACCCATTAGTCTTACTGGGTTTCTTCAGAAATGCTTTCCAGCTCTGATGGCCATAGCCGGCCAGTGGTGTCTCTGGGACGGGGGCGGGGGGAGCAGTCGGAAGCTACTCTTCAGTTTGGTGTCGTACGGTGCTGAAGAGGCACCTTAGCTCCAGGAAGCCTGGGGCAAAGGCCCTGGGTGGTGCTGGGGGGAAGGACCTTCGGCAACCTCAGAGCTGGTGGGAGGCAGGCTTCCCAATTGCTGAAGCCGTTGGAGGGGAACTGTGGGAGGGGAGGAGACCACAGCCCCTTTGTTCTTGCCTTGTTCAGCGGGAGCAAGATGAGAAGACAAGCGCCGTGAAGGAAGAGCTGAAATACTGGCAGAAACTCCGCCATGACCTGGAGCGAGCACGGCTGCTGATCGAGCTCATCCGCAAAAGGGAGAAGCTGAAGCGGGAGCAGGTGAGCAGAGGCTCCCTCTAGGGTCCCTTCCTTCTGTGGCATCAGGGCCCTCGGGGCACCTCTCCGGGGCCAGCATTCTTTGTCCCTCTTGTGCTGAGCACCATGGGCTCCGCGTTCTGCTCACTTGGTATCGGATGGAGTGCTGCTGGAGGAATCTGTTTCCTGGTTCAACTCACTTGGGCTGGAGCCTGTGCTTAGCTCAGCACGCCTGAACCCTTGCCTGGAGTTTCTGGTCTAGACGTTTTTGGGGGATACTGACTGGACTGAATGTTTTAAAAAGCTTCTGGAGCCATTCTATGACATTGCCAGATGAAACCCTGATGTTCTCTCTGGGCCGAAGCATCTGTGGACTCGGAGTCCGTTTAAAAATTCCCAGCCTCAGCTCAAGAACCTTCAAAGTCCCTCATGTCAGGGAATGAGAAGGCCAGTGGTATATATCATGTGCTTAAGGAGCATGTGTGTGTTATTGCTGGACTGGGTCCAAAGCCTGGCTCTGTTTCCGTAACATTAAACAAATGGTTTAATCTCCGTTACCTCTGTGTTCTCATCTTAAGTACAGAGGTAATGGCAGAGCTGACATCGTATAGATGAACTCGTGTTTGTTAAAGCTGAGAATACTGCCTGGCACAGAGTCAGGGCTGGAGAAGGGTAGCTGCTGCTGTTTCTAATGGCAGTACTGACTCTCTGCCCCGCTGGAGTGTCTGCACGAGGGCTCTGCACATCGTACAGAGCAAATATTATTAATTGAACGGATGACAAGCCCAAACTGTTCGCTCTAGTCCAAGAATAGCAGCTGTTACTCGACTGCTGTTGAGGTATGGGTTAGCATTCTTCCTTCTCCTGCCCTTCCGTTCAGGAGCCACACCCTCTCTCTAGGCCAACAGCTTGAGCTCACTCCGTGTCCTGGCAAGCTCTGACTGCATTTAGCATGAGTGGGCAGAGAGGGCATCCCAAGACCTTCACAGGTCAAACATTCATATCCAGGCTTGGTCCTATAGCTTAGATTGTCTTCCTGCCTTGGGTTCATACACTGAGAGGAGGAGAAGGAAGCCTTTGCTCTGGTTTCTGTTTATGTGGCCAAGAGCAGGAGCTTGTCTGCCTTACTCATGGCTGTGGGGTAGTTCCTGTAAGATACCCTGTCAGGATGCTGGGCGTGGTGGCGCACGCCTGTAATCCCAGCACTTGGGAGGCAGAGGCAGGCGGATTTCTGAGTTCCAGGACAGCCAGGGCTACACAGAGAAACCCTGTCTCGAAAAAGCAAAAAAAAAAAAAAAAAAAAAAAAAAAAAAGATACCTTGTCAGGTATCCTGTCAGGTACCCTGTAAGATAACACTGGACGGGGTACCACTGTAGCTATGCTGAGCCTGGACTCCCCAGCACCCTGGGGCCACACATGCTCTCAGCGAGAGCTCTCGGTGCTTATGAGATACACGTGAACTCACATTTGGTTCTATCAGTCTGCTTGGACTAAGTCCTGGGCTCAAACACCTCTCAGTTTGTTTTCCAGCCAGGTAAACCTGGTAACTCAGTAATGTCGCCAAACTCCATGTACCAGATTCTAAAGTGGGGGCATTGATCTGCTTCAGCTGCTGAGTCGCTGAGATAATACAGGGAGAAGAGCAGGGTCGCTTAGTAATGGTCAGGAGTACTGTGGAAGCTGACTGGAGGCAGTCTCTCGGTCCATGACTCCACTTGCTATCTGTACTGACCTTGATACTCAGTATTAGGGAGATGCTTAGACCGGCCCCACACATGCCCCCCCCCCCATCTACACATAACTAGAGATGAATCTTTCAACGGTGCTGAGGCAGTTAGCGAGACCTGGCGTGGATTATGCTAGTGTTAGTCACTACAGTCGGTAATTGCTGTTGCTCCTGTAAGTTCTGCTCTGGTTCTTGATGCATAGAAAACACTTGTAAAGTGACTATTCTAGTCTTTTCACTGCCACCAGGATAGGTCATCACATACTGGGCCATTTGCAAAGGGAAGCTGATTTGGCTGCCGAGGCTGGAGGCTGGAAGTAAGGGCAGGGCGGCAGGCTGGTGAGAGGGAGCCGTCCCACAGTGTGCTGCTGCAGGACAGCAGACGAGCGAGCGAGCGAGCGAGCGGGCACACGTGGGAGTTTGCCCTAACAGATCTCCTGATCCATCCAGAGGAAGCCACACGATGCTAGCACCCCTCTGCCCTCACACACTGGGAGTTCGATTCTAACATGTGAACTACACTGTTGGTGTGAGCCTCGCATGGGGTGGTCAGTTTCATCCCTGTGGAGATTCTTTACACGTGATTGACAGCGGGTCTAGACAACTCAGAGCCTCTGTTGAGGCCAGGGCTCTGACCACTCCTCCTTTCATTGCAGGTCAAAGTACAGCAGGCTGCCATGGAGCTGGAGCTGACGCCGTTCACTGTTCTACTGAGGACGACTCTAGACCTGCTGCAGGAGAAGGACCCGGCACACATCTTTGCTGAACCAGTCAGCCTGAGTGAGGCAAGTTGCTCCTCTAGGCAAGAAGTCTGCCCTGGAAACAGCCTCCAAGTAGAGCAAGCGAGGGCTGAGCTGCAGGCCATCCAGAATTGAGGGTGGGGGGCTGTCTGTCTGGCTAGGGGACTTGCTCAGGGTGAGGGGTCTGTAGTAGGTCTGGGTGGACCAGGCCCTGAGGCTCGCAGTGAGCACTACATGGTCACAGCAGAGAGTCGGGAGGCCAAGAGTAGCAGTGAAGGGTGCGCCCGTGTGGCTCATAAATAGTTGTTATAATTGTACAGGTTTTATATGTTTAGGTTCCAGATTACCTGGAATTCATATCCAAGCCAATGGATTTTTCTACTATGAGGCGGAAGCTGGAATCTCACCTGTACCACACCTTGGAGGAGTTTGAGGAGGACTTTAACCTTATAGTTACCAACTGCATGAAGTATAATGCTAAAGACACAATTTTCCACCGAGCAGCTGTCCGCCTGCGGGACCTGGGAGGGGCCATCCTGCGGCACGCCCGGCGGCAGGCAGAGAGCATCGGCTATGATCCTGAGAGGGGCACCCACTTGCCCGAGTCACCCAAATTGGAAGACTTTTACCGATTCTCCTGGGAAGATGGTGAGGAGCCTGGGTGGGTAGGGAGAGGAAGGACCATGAAGAGAGACGCAAGGACAGGTCCCAGACAGCCCAGGGTCAGGGTGGGCTTTGGAGGTGCAAAGCTGTGGCTGGGAGCAGACGCAGTGCTGTGGGAAAGGCGCAGCTGTCTGTCTGGAAAGCCAAGGCCTCTCCAGGCGTCTTGTGCATCCCTGCAGTGTGGCTCTGGAGCACGGAGTGGGAGGCCCAGGAAGGAGAGAGCTTCTGAGCACCACACTGCCTGTCCCACTTGCTATATTCACTCAGGACAGGGGTTGATAAGCCTCTGCACGCCTGTCGCATCGCCGTAGGCATGACTGGGACTTGCTTCCTGCAGATGTTTCCCACGTTCTACTCTGTCCCTTCTGGGCAGCAGTGTTGACAGGCCAAGGTCTGCACTGACACTGCTGGAAGTCACTGACCTAGCCCTTCCAGGACCATAGTTTGCATCCAAAAGATGTCAGCCCTTTTCCCTCAGCCTCTTTGTCCTCCCTTCTCCCTGGCAGTGGACAACATCCTCATCCCAGAGAACCGGGCCCATCTGTCCCCAGAGGCACAGCTAAAGGAACTGCTGGAGAAACTAGATCTGGTCAGCGCCATGCGATCCAGCGGGGCCCGCACCCGTCGTGTCCGTATGCTGCGCAGGGAGATCAATGTCCTGCGGCAGAAGCTAGCACAGCCACCGCCACCACAGCTCCTGTCGCTGAACAAGACTGTGCCCAACGGGGATGTGCCAGCAGGATCTCGGGGGGACGCGGGCGCGGCCGTGCTAGACCAGGCCCTGCAGGAGGAGCCAGAAGACGAAGGGAACAGAGGTGAGAGAGTCTCAGGCAGGCAGGGTGCTGGCTGGAGAGGGAGTCAGGAGGGTAAGAGGCTAAAATCCCTGGGGAGCATCCTCCGTGCAGTGCAGAGGTTCGGAGAGGTTAGGGTCCGGAGCCCTGCAGTCCCACAGCAGGCAGTTCCGCCTGATGCATCGTGTGTTCCAGCTAGGTAGTCAGCCTGCTCCCTAGCACTGCGTGCAGGGCTCTGAGAACAGGTCACCCTTGCCTGTGGGAGGATGAGCTGAGAAGCGAGGACCTTCCTTGTAGCCTGTGGTTTGGATCCCACATGGCCAGGGCTGGAGGCCCACCCAGCAGAGGAGTCAGAGTACCAAAGGCTGCACTGATGGAAGCCGGCGGCTTTCTCAAGTGAAAGTTCGAACAGCCAACAGTTTATTAGAGTCTGTCCCGTACCTGAATGAGTCAAGGAAGTGACTCCCAAAACCCAGGACCTGAGCTGCTTCCCGCTGTGCCTGCCCCCTTTCAGCCCAGGGTTTGGGGAGGCCTGCCACTCACAGAGCCTAAACATGGCTTCTGCTAAGGCTCAAGTTGCAGAGGTTGGCCTGCTTTGTTGTAAGTCAGAGACACAGTAGGGAAGCCACATGACATCAGAAGGCCATGTGACCATTAGCTTTCACGTGGCACTCAGCATGGCCATGGCAGGGTCATACACAGTGGGCCAGTTGCTCTAGCAGCACCCAGAGGGTTTCCTTGTCAAGTCACAGAGGGTTATATGGGGACGTCTGGGCTGTGGCTTGTAAAGTTTGAAACGGAGCAGACTTGTCTGAGAGCTGCTGAGTCTTTATGTGTGTACACACTCTGCCTGCTGGGTGCCCTCACAAACCAGAACTGCGGACAGGAGAAAACCAGGTGTCAGTGAGAATTTAATCCTCCCGCCTGGCAAGCTGAAGCCTCACCTTAGTTTTGACTGTGCCAGTGGTTTTTTTCTCAGGCATGAGTCACATGAAACACAAACTGTTAGGCTCACTCTGTAACCCTCTTCCCTTTGTGTTTTGCCTTCATTTGGTCTGGAGTGTAACCTAGACTTAGAATTCTCTCTTTTTTTTTTTCCTTCGAGACAGGGTTTCTCTCTGTAGTCCTGGCTGTCCTGGAACTCACTCTGTAGACCAGGCTGACCTCAAACTCAGAAATCCACCCGCCTCTGCCTCCCAAATGCTGGGATTACAGGCGTGCTCACCACGCCCGGCTAGACTTAGAATTCTTACAGTTCAGTATGTCTCAACCTGCGGGTCTCCAACCCATAGCAAATCTCTATCTACAAAGATATTTACATTACAACTCATAACAGCAGCAAAATTACAGTTGTGAAGTAACAAGAAAAGTAACATTATGGTTGGGAGTCACCACAAGAGGAACTGCATTGGGCTGGAGATGGCTCGGTGGTTAAGAGCACTGACTGCCCTTCCAGAAGTCCTGAGTTCAATTCCCAGCAACCACATGGTGGCTCAAAACCATCCGTAATGAGATCTGATGGCCTCTTCTGGTGTGTCTGAAGAGAGCAATGGTGTCCTCACATACATAAATTAAATAAGCCGGGCGTGGTAGCACACGCCTGTAATCCCAGCACTTGGGAGGCAGAGGTAGGCGGATTTCTGAGTTCGAGGCCAGCCTGGTCTACAAAGTGAGTTCCAGGACAGCCAGAGCTATACAGAGAAACCCTGTCTCGAAAAACCAAAATAAATAAATAAATAAATAGGAACTGCACTGAAGGATCGCTGACCGAGCCAGCTCAGTCAGACAACAGGGTCTCTAGGGAGGGAGGGAAGGAGGGAGGGAGGGAGGGAAGGATTGAAGGAGAAAGGAGACATATTAGACAATATTATGGCATGACCTCTGAGAGTGCCGAGGTGGGCTTATTTTCTCCAGTCTGCTTTTATTCCATTCTAGGTACACACAAAGAACAGGGTCAGTTCTAGGTCAAAGACAAAGTAGTCAAGGAACAAACAAGGCACAGATACAGGTCCCATGATTGTTATATCCAGGGACTTAACAAGACAGTCAAGATTCGAAGGACACATTCCTCAGCACGGCTGTATTCATCCTGAACTTGGCCTTAGCCCAGCGTCACATTCTTGCCCAAACTACTTCCTGGTCCTAGCACAATGTCCTCATCTCCCCCTTTTTTATTTCATAATCAAGACAGCGTCTGTCTTAGACTGTTCTGACAAGAATGCCTTCCTTACCCATCACTGAAAATGCATTATCCAAAGCAGTGCCCTTCTGTCTTAGGTTGGTAAGGCTCTGCGCAGAATCTTAACCATCTCTGACGGCCAGCCTGTTAAACTAGCGAAGCTGTCTGGGGTCCATTTTTAGTTTCAAGCCGCGTATTTTGGCCATCAACATGTTGATGTTATTAGAGGCAAGTTGTAAATATCCTTGCCCATACCCTCAGTGTGGCACCAGGTGCCCTCCCTGAGGTTGCAGCACTGGGCAGGCTGAGAGCTGCTGTCCTGGCTGGCTCAAACAGGCAGCAGGAACCGTCGGGAGTGAGCAGAGCTCTCTCCTCCTTTCTTTACTTAGATCTGAGGCCTAAGAGGAGTCAAAGCCGTGGTCCTTGCTTATCAGAGATGGTGTCTGACTGGAAGGAACAGACTATTTCTAGAATGTTCAAGCAGGTTCTCTGTTTCTTTAACAGATGATTCAAAATTGCCTGCCCCACCAACCTTGGAGCCTACCGGGCCTGCACCTTCCTTGTCGGAACAGGAATCCCCTCCAGATCCCCCAACCCTGAAACCCATCAGCGACAGCAAACCTTCAGGCCGGTTCCTAAAGTCCCGGAAGGTGGAGGATGACGAGCTCTTAGAAAGATCGGCCCTGCAGCTGGGAAGCGAGCCCTTGCAGTGCTTGCTTAGTGACAATGGCATTGACAGACTGTCCCTCATAAACCCCGACAGCCCTCCTGACACCCCTCTTGGCAATGTGGGCCGCCGAACGTCTGTACTCTTCAAGAAGGCCAAGAATGGAGTTAAACTGCAGAGGGGTCCAGATGGTACCCTGGAGAATGGCGAGGACCGTGGCCCAGTGGACGCTCCTTCTCCAGCCAGCACAGAGGATGAACACTATTCCCGGAAGCGGCCAAGGAGCCGGAGCTGCAGTGACAGTGAAGGGGAGAGGTCCCCTCAGCAGGAGGAAGAGACAGGTGACCCTGCCTGTGACTTCTTTACCTATTTCCCATCTGCTTGGCTGTTTTGCCTTGACAGGGAGCACCCTCCCTGCAGCAGTCTGTAGGGCCTCTGTGAGGACACAGTGACAGGGAGCACCCTCCCTGCAGCAGTCTGTAGGGACCTCTGTGAGGACACAGTGACAGGGAGCACCCTCCCTGCAGCAGTCTGTAGGGCCTCTGTGAGGACACAGTGACAGGGAGCACCCTCCCTGCAGCAGTCTGTAGGGCCTTTGTGAGGACACAGTGACAGGGAGCACCCTCCCTGTAGCAGTCTGTAGGGCTTCTGTGAGGACACAGTGACAGGGAGCACCCTCCCTGCAGCAGTCTGTAGGACCTCTGTGAGGACACAGTGACAGGGAGCACCCTCCCTGCAGCAGTCTGTAGGGCCTCTGTGAGGACACAGTGACAGGAAGCACCCTCCCTGCTGCAGTCTGTAGGGCCTCTGTGAGGACACAGTGACAGGGAGCACCCTCCCTGCTGCAGTCTGTAGGGCCTCTGTGAGGACACAGTGACAGGGAGCACCCTCCCTGCAGCAGTCTGTAGGGCCTCTGTGAGGACACAGTGACAGGGAGCACCCTCCCTGCAGCAGTCTGTAGGGCCTCTGTGAGGACACAGTGACAGGGAGCACCCTCCCTGCAGCAGTCTGTAGGACCTCTGTGAGGACACAGTGACAGGGAGCACCCTCCCTGCAGCAGTCTGTAGGGACCTCTGTGAGGACACAGTGACAGGGAGCACCCTCCCTGCTGCAGTCTGTAGGGCCTCTGTGAGGACACAGTGACAGGGAGCACCCTCCCTGCAGCAGTCTGTAGGGCCTCTGTGAGGACACAAGCTAAAATCCACTTTAGATTGGGTCTTGGGCTGTCTCTGGCCTTAAGGGGAATGCCAGACTTTGCGTGGTCAACGGCCTCTAGCTTTCCTTCAGTTCAGTCTGGAGATACTTTCTTTCCGACACTGTCTTAGGCGTGGACAAACCGTGAAACTGTCTTCCAGGAGAAATAGACTGCGGCCAAATGAGGGCTCGCATATCTGAAGCTCGGTGACAGTCATAAAATAAAAACACTGGTCACACCATCAGTGAAGAGGACAAAGTGTCAGGTGGCATGAGACAGAGTGGCCAGGGAAGGGGACATTTGGGTAAAGATCCGAAGAACCTGAAGTCTGCGCTGCTTGTGTGTCTAGGGGAAGGGTGTTCTAGAAAGGACCCATGAGCCAACACCTTGGGGGCGGGCACATACGTGCGTGTACTAGGGCAGACTGGAGGTGGCCGCAGCACTGTGGCACGCAGGAGAGGGTGACAAGTCAGACCCATCGATGGCTCCATGAGAGTCCCAGTGCAGTAGAAAGCAGAGTGTAGAGTGCTCTAAGGTACCGAGAAATCACCGAGCCCAGACCCAGAGTGTGGGCCCCGGTGCGCTCACACTGCCAGGGCCGTTCAGGGAACTTGACCTGTGCTTGGGAAGTCTCTCTCTCTCTCTCTCTCTCTCTCTCTCTCTCTCTCTCTCTCTATTTCTTTTTGGTTTTCCGAGACAGGGTTTCTCTGTACAGCCCTGGCTGTCCTGAAACTTACTCTGTAGACCAGGCTGGCCTCAGAAATCCGCCTGCCTCTGCCTCCCAAGTGCTGGGATTAAAGGTGTTCGCCACCACCGCCCAGTGGGAAAGCTTCTCTTGAAGGTGGCGCCTGAAGCTGAGGGCACCTGGAAAGGCATAGCTGGTGTGAGGGGCCCGAGGCGTGTGTGGGGTCTTACATGCCAGGCAGGCGTGTTTGGCTGTAAGAGGTCGGAAGGTACTCTTGACCTTTGCTCCTCTGTCACATGTCCTTTATGGGGTAGCTGGATAGTGTGGCCAGTGCGCTCGCTCTCTCTCTCTCTCTCTCTCTCTCTCTCTCTCTCTCTCTCTATCCCAGCACAGCCTTCCCTTCCCCTCAGCCAGGCTTCTATGTATTGGGCTAGCCATTTAGGATGTTAAAATGAGTTCGGACCCTGACTTCATTGCCTGTACTGGAGGGAAGTACCCTTTCCGAGTCTCTCTCCTTACAGATGTGGAGCTGGCGATTCCTCCGTTGCAGGGCTGAGGTTAGAGTAGATTATAGGGAACGCTGCCAACAGTAGCGGATACTGTCATCTTTTCAGTTGTGTGTGTCTCCCCAAGCAGCTGGAGATGATTGTACTAAAAATGAAGGCCCACCAACCTGGGGCCCTACTGCTTGGGGATCTTCCAACAGTTGGCGCCGCCTGGCACTCACAGGATAACTTAGTCGTGTGCCGCTGAACTGGCGCTCAGAAGGCAGACGTTGGTCCTTCGCAGGCAAGGCACAGATGTGTCCTTTGGCTCACACTGAGGTCCTTATGCTAGAGGAAGCACGAGGCCAGGAAGGAGTCATCCCGGCTCAGGCATCTGCCGTCACAAGTGTGGCTGACCTTGCTGTTTCTAGCCTAGGTGTCTGACAGCTCTTAAGTCGGTGGTCTGATCCACCGCCGGCCTTGGTTCAGTGCTCAGAGCTGTGGGACTTGGGAATTAGACACTCAGCAGGTGGAGCAAAGGTGACTCCACGGCAAGGTAATCCTCGCCCTGCTTGAGGCCCCTCGCAAGAGGATTCATACCAAACAGCCTCTCTACTTCTCAAAAGACGGGGGCCAGTATTCGAGAGCCTCACCTGGAGCCAGGGCTCTGATGCTCCATGCTGCTCTGCTCTGGGCCGCTGTAGTCCTAAGAGTCTGCGCTCTTCAGTCCGCTAGCTCTGCGAGATATCTCTGGGTGTGGCTGACCCTAAGCCTTATCCTGTCTTAGCTTCTCCTGCCATCTTCCCTGGAGAAGGAAGCTGCCATTGCCAGCTGGGGTGGGGAGGACTTGTGAGTGGTTATCAAGAGAGGTAAGGCTGTGGCTCTTCAAGAGGCAGAGGACCTCCCTGGTCATTGAGGTTTGAAGTTAGAGTGGCTCCAGGGACTTGTGAGCCTGCCCAAGGTGGGGTTGGGGGAGAAGCCATAGATAACCTCGGTGGTCAGGCGTGGGCTGACTTCATCTTTTATGTGGGGAGAGTGCTCAGGGGCTAGCATTCTCTTTGTGAGGGTCCCTCTGCCACCTGTGATCCACTCCTTGCAGGGACTACCCACTCTGGTCCTCTGAGGCAGCTTCCCTCAGGGAGGCATGTCAGGGAAGGGAGGATCTGCACTCAGGGCTCACTGTGTGTGTCCTTGGCAGGCGTGACTAACGGCTTTGGAAAACACACGGAAAGCGGGTCTGACTCGGAATGTAGTTTGGGTCTCAGTGGAGGACTGGCGTTTGAAGCTGGCAGGTAAGGATGCTTATCCCCCAAGCTCGGGCAGCCTGGAGACCTCTCTTTCTTCGTTCTCCATTCAGTGACAGTTCGGGCTTCCTTCTTAGTTCTCACTACTGCCGGCTCCTCGGGCTCTGGCCTGTCTATAACTGGGAGCCCCGAGGGAAAGGGATTGGCCCTTGAGTCTCAGATCTGTTCTAAAGGAAGAGCAGTGTTGATGGGTTTGTGGAGCTCAGTCTCCTGCTGCCCAGCCGAGTTGCCATTTGAGACGCACGCTCCAAGGCATGTGCATGCGCATACCCCAGCTTGCTGCAGACGTGGTTTCGTAGGATTGCTCTCTTCAGTTTGTTTTGGATTCTGTTCTGTGAGGTTTGAACCCTGGGCCACACACCTGCTAGGCAAGCGCTCTACCAGTAAGTTACAACCAAAGCTGGGGGAGGGGGGTGTTGTTTTGTTTCTTGATACAGGGTCTTATTGTGTAGACCTGGATGGACTGAAATCCAAAGGATTTCTGCCTTGGTCTTCCAGGCGCTGAGATTATGGGCATATACCTCTATGCCTGGATTTAGCCCTTGGGTTTTGAAATAAGATGTAAAACTAAATAGGTCAGGGTAGCCTCCAGCTCAGCACCTGTTCCCCTTGCTTCCCAGGTGCTGGGATTACAGGCACATGTCAGCTACATGCAGTGCCCACAGCGGTGGCTTCTGTAGTGGTATTGCGTGGGAATGAGGGGAGGCCAAGGATGAACTTGTAAAGACCCCTTTGCAGAGGCTCTGGCTTGCCTGTCGTTGCTGAGAAGGGATGGGCTTCTGTTCTTAAACCTGAAGGGAGGATTTCTGACCCAGTACTTCACTTCTCCCAAGTCTAAGCGTTTACTGAGCTCATTGCCCTGTGTTCTCCCTTCTTCCAGACGCTGGGTAGAGGGCTTGCTGGCGCGGAAGGGCCTGGGTGTCACTGCTGAGAGAATTCCTGATTTAGGAAAGCACAGAAGGCTGGCCTGTGTGAGGGCTTCTGAAGCAGGCCTCACTGGCACGTGTGCTTTGAGATGGGCTTACCTGCTGAGCTTCCACGGGGGGTGGGGAGGGGTGGGGGTGGTGGCGTGTGGTCCCCGTTCCATGCTGGCCTGTGCTGGCATCCCTCGCCACTTCCTCCCGCAGAACCTCAGAACACCTGCCTCGGCTCTCCCTGCCTGTCAAAGCCTCCAGAGACACAAAGCACGCGGATGCAGCTAGGAAATACAGATTTCAAAATATTAGAAAATACTTCCTGCTTGTTCTCAGGTTGGAGTCCCTGGCTTCCTTCAAAGACAGTGGCCCATGCCTGTAGCGGCAACACTTAGGTGACTGAGAGAGAATCAAGAGGTGGAGACCAGCCTGGGCTTTGTAGTAAAGCCTGTTAAAAAACAAAACAAAAATCAGAGTAAAGCCGAGGAAATATGTAAGTGCCTGGAAGGTCAGTTTACTGGAGTTTGGCTAAGACCGAGGTCAGCAATCTCATTGTCCAGCCCTTGGCTGAGGTGGGAAGGGCAGGCTTCCCATCTGTGAGTCACAGAAACAGGCCAAGCCTACCTGCTTGTTCAGGAGATGCTTGCCTTTGTGAAGAATTCCAGTCAACTGCCCCTTCTTCCGTCCCCGGGACTTCTGCTTGGTAGAGGAGCCATGCCCTTGAAAGGTATTTCCTCTTTCAGTCAGATGTTGAGAGTTCAAGCAGGAGAGCCTGGGGCCTAGCAGACTCAGTGCCCAGAATCCCACAATAGAAGTAGAAAGCCCACTGCACAGGCGGCCCGCCGGCCTCCACACAATAACAAAATAATGTAAAAGTAAGGAAACTGGGAGACCCACATTCTGACTGCAGTGTTCTCTCTCTCCCTCCTCTACAGTTCTCCAGCAAGAGCAGGAAGGAAGCTCTTATCTGTTAGACTGCAGCCATGTTGTCTCTTCTTGTTGTTTCTGTTTGTTGTTGCTGTTGTTGTTCTTTTGAGGCAGGGTCTCTCCACTTAGCCCTGGCTTCCTGGAACTCACTGTGTAGACCAGGCTGGCCGGCCTTGAACTCACAGAGTCTCCTTGCACTGATCACCCACCATCCTCTCGCCCATTCGGCTCACTCCATGGCTGGTCTTTCCAAACGGCTCTTCAGAGCATGCTTCCACATCAGTCTCTTGCACCCCACATTGTAGACTCGATGTGACTGAGGCTTGGCCCCCCTTGACCTCTTGATCCCCTGGCTCCTCCTCCTGAGTGCTAGGATGACATTTGTGCCCCACCATGCCCAGCTTCGAGGTGCAGGGTGAGTCACTGTTGTTAAATACCTGTCAGCTCCCGTAGCTTCTCTTGTAGAGGAGATAGGTGGAGATTCTTCTCTGAACTATAGCCTGGCTGTCCAGGGCTGGCCCAGCTCTTTGGGGAAGTCTGCAAAGCAAGCCTTAGCAGCATCCACCTGCCTCTCCAGAACCACACAGCGCTCGTTCTGCTGCTGCAGCCCAGTGTCCCAGGCTTCTCCATCCTGAGGGAATTCAAGTCATGGTTCTGGTTGAGCCACATTTCGGCATAAATTCAGTTCTGACTCAGTGAACCTGAGTTACACACTCTAGCCATTCCCAGCCCTTGCTGCGTCGTGGCTTTTCTGTAAAAATTTGACTCATTTTTTAACCACTTTTTCTGGTTGAAAAATTATAGATCAGCTGGCCTTGAACTCACAGAGTTTATTTGTTTTTGAGACTGTCTTACTGTGTAGCTCAGCTAGGACTCACTCTGTAGATGCTCTAGCCTCAAAAATCACAGAGATCCACCTGCCTCTGCCTCCCTGGTACTGCACTTAAAAGTATGTGCCCGCCGGGCGGTGGTGGCGCACGCCTGTAATCCCAGCACTTGGGAGGCAGAGGCAGGCGGATTTCTGAGTTCGAGGCCAGCCTGGTCTACAGAGTGAGTTCCAGGACAGCCAGGGCTACGTAGAGAAACCCTGTCTCAAACAAACAAACAAACAAACAAACAAACAAACAAAAAAAAAAGTATGTGCCCATGCCCAGCAGCGGTATTATTTCTTAAGTTTGATGGGTGTGGGAGTTTCCAGCTACATAACTGTTGCCCAGAAACCCGAAGCTCTGATCATGCATTAAAACTACACGAGGAACTATTTTAACGCCAGCGGTTCGGCGGGCAGCCTGGATTCAGCACTTCCTATCTCTGTCTAATATTAGCTTCTCTCTCTCTTTCTGTCTCTCTCTCTCTCACTCACTCTCTCTCTTATGAGACAGGTCTCACTATATATCCCTGGCTGTCCTGGAACTTGCTCTGTAGACCAGCTGGCCTCGAACTTATAGAGATCTGACTACCTTTGCTTCTGCCTCCCAAATGCTGTGATTAAAGGGATGCGCCAGCATGCCCAGCACTTCCCTTTTCAAAGTATTTTATTGCATTTGCATGTGTGCTCATGTGTGACACTGTGCTTGTGGAGATCAGAGGACAGACAGCCTGTAGGCGTGAGTACTCTCCTACCGTGTGGGTCTGGGATCAGACTCCTCTTGACTTCGAGTGCCTTTACCCACTGACCCACCTCATCCTCTGGATTTTACCTCTTTGCAGTAACTTTGCTTAAAGAAAGAAGCTCGGTCTCTTATTAGGTTTTTTTTTTTGGGGGGGAAGGGGGGTTACCATCCCTATCCAAGAAAAACTTCACTCACAAACCATTTGGAAGTGAGAAGTGGATCTATTTTTCAATTTAAAAATGTCTTTGCTAATTCCGGAAAGATGTGCCTGTTATAGAACATTTGGAAAAGAGGCAGATTTTTGGATCTCAAAAATAAATTGGCTTCTCAAGAAATGTGAAGCACGGCGTGCAGATTCGGGCAGAAGAGAGGGCCTCCTGGTGGCCAGACTGTCCTGAGAGGCTGAGGGGACTGAGTGACTGACCCTCCCCATGCTGCTGCTGTCCTTGGGGGTGTCACGGTATAGACCAGGCTGGCCTGGAACTCAGAGATCTGTGATTAAAGGTGTGACTCCACACCCAGCCCCATGGTCTTCCCTCTGGATGGAAACAGTCCTCTGCAGAGTGGGAGCCGGCCCGCCACAAGGATGGACTGTTTTCTGGCGGGAACTCCCAGGTCACATGTGCCATGGGTTAATATCGGCCTGCAGAGAGATGGAGATGCTGTCTCTGCCTTTGTGCTTTCCTAGCTCTGTGCCGGTTGGACTTGGAAAAGTGAGAGTGGGTTGGTTCCAATTAAAAACTGCTCACTCCACCCTCTACTCTGTGTGCAGTGGCCTGACGCCTCCCAAACGCAGCCGTGGGAAGCCAGCCCTGGCTCGTGTGCCCTTCCTGGAAGGTGTGAATGGAGACTCTGACCACAGTGGCTCAGGTGAGGAGACTATCAAGGCAGAGCTGGGGGAATAGATGCTCTGAGGAGCAAGCAGTCAGAGCTGCTTCCTGCAGGGCTCACAACCTGGCCAGTCTGAGGGCCACACCCACAGGCACTGACTAGAGAGATGGCCTTCACTCTTGGGCCAGTAACACTTGGCTTTTGTTTTGTTTTTAAGTATTTTAGTTTGTGTTGTATTTTGAGTTTATGTTGCTGTGATTGTGATCATGGTAAAAGCAACCTAAGGGAGAGGAGTTCTTTTGGCTTCCTACCTACAGCCCATTATGAAGCCCTCCCTCCCTCCTCAGTCAGCAATTCAAAAGCCGCCCCCAGACTGCCACGGGCTGGTGTGACAGGAGCAGTTACTCAATTGAGTCCCTTTCCCAGAGGACCGGTGTCTAGGTTGACAGAAACTAAATAAAACAAAAACACTAGCCAGCACAGTTTGGATAGTTAACATGTGCCCGTGGTGACCGGAAATCAAGAAGCTCTAACGAAAGCCAGCATCCCCTCAGAACACCACTGCTGGCTGTGGGCTGTTGTGTCAGAACTACTTACGGTCTATTCAAGCTGAAAACCTGTGTGTGTGTTTGAGGAAGTGTAGAGGGCCCCCAGTCCTTTCTCCTGGTTCATAGTATACCCTGGAAAGCCTTTGCCTTCTGCCTGCCTGCCTGCCCAGCAGCCCCTTGTATGGGAGGACTGTTGAACTGTTCGTTGCCTTCACTAAAGGCCTCTGCAGGTGGACATCAAAGTGTCTTCATCAGTGCAGAGTTGAGCGGCCTCTGTGCGCACATGCCATTCCATGGTGGAGCGTGAGGTTGGAGGAAGCGTGTGTTTGTAGTTCTGCCTCATGTTGCCGAGCTTTGCTCTCTAGTGTCTCGGTGGTAACGTGTCACCGATAACCCATGTCTGTGTCGCCCGATAGAAGAGAAGGCAAGGCAGGGCCACAGGAGGCCTGCCTGGGGTGGCTCCGAGGTGGAATAGGTCTAGAGCAGCCGCTTCTTAACTCACGGTTGTCTGTCACTTGCTCTCTGGATGGCCCGTCTCTGCTGGTCCCCTCTAACACACAGGGCTCCTTCTCTGGGCCAGCTGCTTCCTTCTGCCTCTCCGGGTGTCTGTGGACGGATGCATGTTTTGAATTCCATTTCTTTGTGAGTGTCTGCACCCGGACGACAGGTCTCCCGTCCAGATGAAACCCTGCGTCTAAGCATCCAGTCAGGAAGTGGGTCTGACACACTTTGTGCTTCTGGTGGTGACATTTTTTTCCCTTACTTTTTAAACCCACACACTAAAAATGACGCCAAAGGATATTTAAAAAGACTTGCATTCCCGAAGCCCACCACAGAGAGAAACACAGCTGTCCCGTTCCTGTGCTGCTTTCGATTCTTTTCGTCACATTTTGACAAGTGCAGGTGATACACACTCTTGTGCTCACAGTTTTTGCTTATATATTTTCTCCTTTTTGGTTCGTGGCTTTTCTGTGTACTGTATTACTGGAACCTTCTATCTGACAAGCAAGCAATGCTTTGGGCTTGACTGGAGTGGTTTAACTCCAGCCTTTAACACAGACAATATTTGGAATGCACATTTTAACCCGAAATCCTATTACCTTTCTTATAATAAATTTCCTAAGATGTTTACTGGAGCAGATGATGCAAACATTTATTTTAATGCTTCTGGGACACTGAACAGAATTGCATTCCAAAAGAACCAGGCTGGTCTGTAGTCTCTAGCGTGTGGTTGCACGGGTCTCTGCCCTGCTGGTCTCGGCGCTGGCGTGTGCAGGGCCCTTGGCTGTGTTCTTCACTCACTGGCCTTGAAACGACATCTTTTCTTCTCATCCTAGTTAAGAACTATACATCTCTGCTCTCAGACTTGAGCCCTTTTCCTTAGCTGGGTGAGTGGTCACTTCTGTTCACAGTGTCAGGTGTTGGGGAAGAACGAGGAGGTTTCCGTGGTGCTCAGGGCGTTAGTGAGGCTGAGGAGGTGCAGCCCGGCCCAGGCCGGATACCCAGGGTCAGGAAACCCTGCCCGTCCGCCTGGCTTTGCTGGTTGTGGTGCAGATAAGTGCTTGTGGCTCACCGGGACCTGGACAGAGCAGTGCTCAGGGTCTATTGGGATGGTCTTCTCCTCACTTTCCCTCATAAAGCCTCCATGAGGACTCCCAGCTTGGGGTGCAGACAGCGCTGTCTCTGCTCAAGCTGCGGCATGCCCCTTCTCCCTGAGAGGTCCTGGACATGGAGCCGGGGAAAAATTCAGAATTCAGGGTCAGAGGTTGGTAAATGATAGCCTGCTGTCTGTTTTTATGTGGCTCATGAACTAAAAATGGTTCTACATTTCAAATTATGAAAAAGATGGCCTTTTACAATGCGAAAGTTTTATGAAATTCAAATTTCATTGTCAGAAACACGCGTTTTATTGCTGAGGGGACATGCTCATCTGTTCAGACTCTGGCTATTTCCTAAAAGGGTGAAATGTACTATTCGGCCATTTATAGGGTTACTTTGCTGACCCCTGACCCGGTCTTAGAATCCCCGAGGAAAGGGTGGAGGGGGTTGCCGACTCAATCCTGGACTGCCCCAGTCACATGGAAGCCGCAGGCAGGGCTTTGGGGCACCATGCCAAGTCCCCTTTGGGCGCTGTCTCCTCCCCTCCCCCACCCCCCAGGCAGAAGCCTCCTGATGCCCTTTGAAGACCGCGGAGACCTGGAGCCCCTGGAGCTGGTGTGGGCCAAGTGCCGAGGCTACCCCTCCTACCCTGCCTTGGTGAGTCTGCCCCAGACGACACCCTCCTGTTCCCTCTCCCCCTGGCGGCTCTGGCCCCTGCCTTGCCTTGGGGGATTATCTGACTGGATAAGTGTGGTGGGAGTTAGGTGCCTTCAGCTGCAGAGGGGAGGGGGATCTTTACCCTAGCTTTCCTGGGGCAAACAGCAACCCACCCCTCCCCACACACAAGGCTCCAGTTATTTAAAGCCCCAGTGCTCAGGGCTTCTGTGACAGTGCTCTCTAGCTTCCGAGTAGGAGGAACACTGCTTAGTGTAGCTTAAAATGCTAATAATGCTGAGCGGTGTTATTAAACATCTGCCGTACTAAGTCCTTGAAATGCCAGGGACAGGATCTTGTTTTGTTGGGAAGAGACAGGGTCTGGTAACTACTGTCAGTCAGCCAGTAAGTGCTGGGGTTGGAATTTGATTTGGGGGCTCATAATATGATAGAAAGAAAGCCACTGCATTAGGAGTCTTCCGCCGTCCTGGCCTCTCAGGACTGCAGTCGGCCCCTTTCCCCGTGCATACGCGTGTGCATATGAGGCAGTACACCTCTAACCTTTCCCCTTCCCAGCATACCATGAATATGTTCATCTCACATGATGAAAAAGTCATCACGCCCTTGTTAATGATGACATCATCATGTCCTTGTTATTGATGACATCATCTCGCCCTGGTAAATGATGACATCGTCTTTCAGTTGCTCTCACGTACCATGCTTTGACCATTTTCCAGCTCCCCGTTTGGCTTTACTCTTTCTCTGTGGTCAGCAATTGTCAGTGAGCATCTTAGCTCTACCTTGGTGCAGTCGCCATTGTTTCTCAGACTGCCTGCCAGGGGCAGCGTCTGTACAGGATTCTGGCGCACTTTGCCAGATTGCCTGGAAGTTAGTTCTGTATTACACTCCTACTGGTAGTGGCTACCTATTCTCTCTACCTCCTTGGCTTCCATCTTTGTCATAGCTAGGATTTCATTGCTGTGAAGAGACACCACAACCATGGCGGCTCTTATAAAGTCAAGCATTTAATTGGGGCTGGCTTACAGTTTTAGAGGTTCAGCCCATTATCGTCAAGGCAGGAAGCACGGCAGCAGGCAGACAGACATGATGCTGAGCAGGGGAGGGTTAGTTCTACATCTTGATCTGAAGGCAGCTGGGAGGAGACTGTGACTCCACACTGGGCAGAGCTTGAGCATAAGAGACTCTCAGGCCCCTTTCATAGTGACACACTTCCTCCCACAAGGCCACAGCTACTCCAATGACACCACACCTTCTAATAGTGCCACTCCCTGTGGCCAAGCATTGAAATACATGACTCCCAGGGGGCCACAGCCTCCTGAAGCCTTCCCAGGTGGGGAGGAACCGGCCACAGTCTCTGGAAGATAATACCACCAACTGGAACCCTTTGGATCTTAGGAGACTCATCTGGGGAAATTTTAAAGGATGTATAAAGTCAGCTCCACTCTAGAACACCAAAGAAGCCTTGCAGAGGCTGAGTCCAACTTTGCTCAGGTGTTTCTTAGGGTCTGCCGTGCTGAGGGAACCACCCAGGACCTCACTGCACAGCTCTGGGCCTCTCTCAGCCCTGCCTCCGTGACTCTTGAGCCTAACAGCAGCCTCCTAAGATAAGGAAGGCGGGATCCTGTTTGTGACGATGAGGAAACCCTGTCGCAATGAGATTGTACTACTTCCTGGAGCCATATTGGTTGTTTGGCCTACTCTGTCCCCTCCTGAGCTGTGGCAGATGTGGGAAGCTCACACTGACCCAGTAGCTGGAGACACTAACTGGGTGCTCCATAACAGAGCCGAGGCCCAGGTCAGTCGGGAGGAAGGGGTGCTGGCAGGCTTGGAGCATCGTATTTTGGTTTAATTGTTTTCAAACCTTGCACTGAAGGAGAGATAGTCCAAAACTAGCCTTTAAAATACAAACAAAACACTGGAACCTGGTGGCATACACCATTTATCTCAGCACAGGCAGGTGGATCTCACCAAGTTTGAGGCCAGTATGGTCTAAATAGTCCCAGGACAACTAGGGCTATATAGCAAGACCCTGTCTCACACCAGACAAAACAAAAGACTACAAAGAAGAAATCCAGTCACCACCTGAACACAGCCTGTGCTTTTATTTTGGTGCATGGCCTGCATCCCTCCTCTGTGCATGTCCACTGTGCATGTTATACATGGGTGGGGGTGGGGCTGGAAGTTTTGCTTTGCTTCTGCAAAAGTAGCGCGCACATTACAGGAGATTTGAAAAAAACAGAAAAGGGGGGCATTGTACCCACCCCTTTGTAGCGTACAGACTGATAGTGCACTGTTCCCTTTTGTGTTCATACACTGCAGTTGTGGTGTGTGTGCACACTGGCTGCACGCTGTGTTGGACCTTACCGCTAGCTTCCTATCTAAGCCTGCATCGTGCTCACTGGGTGGATGGGCCGTGTGCAGCTGTCCTCAGAGCGCCTGTCCTCCAGGTCTTCCCAGGCTCTTCCTGACAGCAGGGCAGCCCCTTCCCCCCCTTCCCTTCGGTAGCTGGGGAGGCTTAGGACTGGCTCTGTTGTCTCATTAGATCTCCAGCTTTAGTCCCAGGAAGAGTGACAGGCAGCCTGGGAGACAGTTTCAGCTACTCCATAGCTTGTGGGTGGGCCAGAAGTGGTTCTTTTTTAGGGTCTTTAAGATTTATTTATTCATGTGTATGTATATGAGTTGTAGTACTTCTATGTATGTATGTGTTTGTTTATGCACCACACGCATATTTGATGCCCGGGGGTGAGGGTCAGAAAGTGTCAGAGGTACCTGGAACTCAGCTGCAGAAGGTTGTGAGCCACCCGTGGGTCCTAGGAGCTGAGCCTGGGGTTTCTGGAACAGCAGCAAGTGCTCTCTGCTGAGCCTCCTCTCGGTACCTTGGAAGGACATGTGGTGCGGGCACACGGCCGGGGAAATGAGCAGTTTCTTATGAGCAGAGGTCTCTGGGGCAGGATGTGTCTCTAGAGAAGTCTCTTCCTCAGTCAGTTTCCACGTCTCTTCTGGCCTTTGTGCACAGAGGTCATGAGCCAGCTGCTCTGGAAGCCAGGCGGGGCTGGAGGCTTCGAGCAGCTCAGGCCCAGAGCCAGATCACAGTGGAGGCTCCAGGGCAGCTGGTTTCCGTCCCAGCCACAGTTTCCACAGTTCCCATCCTCCTGGGCCAGTGTCTCCCTGTCCTCTCACACCTGTCAGGCTTCCGGCCACAGGCACTGAAGGGAGATGGTGTGTGGAGGGTTGAGAGCCTTGGGAACAGAAAGTGCTACACAGACCTGGAGAGCTGCTGGGCTGTCGACACGCCTGCTCAGAGTCAGAGGGGCCCCGCCTCCTGAAGATTACTTCTTCTGATGGTGGCTTTGGTTTTTCCCCTCAAACCCCAGCCCTTTCAGCTGTCTTTCTGTCTCCTCTCCAACCCACAGAGGTATCTGGCCCCACTCGCCTCAGGTTGGCCAGAGCCTGTTACACAGAAGTAAAGCCGTCTCTGCTGCCTGGCTGAGCTTTCTCTGTGGTCACAGTTGAGTAAGGCCCTGAGTCCTGGAGTGAATTAGAGGTGGAAGAGGACGGCCAGGGCAGCACCCGTAGGCCTTTCTAGCAGATGTAAGAGAGTCTGCTTCTCTGCTTCCAGATCCAGATGGCTGCTCAGCCCTCCTCAGCCTGATGATCAGGTCCTTGCGTCCGAAGGATTGATTGCACAAGGCCGGGAGGGGTAGCACAGTGGACTGGGGGAACAAAGTTAAGATCTCTACTTTGGGGTGCTGGCAACCCATGCCAGCCTCCCCATCACCGGTTCCATGGAGAACCGAACCCTAGCGTGCTGTGGTGCTCTCCCACCCTCCCCTGCTCAGGGCCCGTCTCCTCTTCTGCCTTCAGATCATCGATCCCAAGATGCCGCGGGAGGGCCTCCTGCACAACGGCGTCCCCATCCCTGTCCCTCCACTGGACGTGCTGAAGCTGGGCGAGCAGAAGCAGGCAGAGGCTGGAGAGAGGCTCTTTCTTGTCCTCTTCTTTGACAACAAGAGGACCTGGTGAGTGACAGCTTATGGTGGGGGAGAGGCTTCTGCTTGTGGCTGTTCCTAAGGACACTAGCCAGCAGTGCTTGGTGGAGTGGGCCTCCTTGGGGAGCTTTTCAGGAGGAGACCTTCATCAGAAAGGCCCAGGATAAGGACTACAGCCTGCGGCACAGGGAGGAGTGCGGCAGCACACTTAGAGTGCAGGCCTTGGTTTCCTCTGTAGAGCTCAGGAGAGCTGTTAGGAATTGCGGATCTCTGTACCCTTAAGCCATCAGTCACTAAATGCCACCTGATCCTGGTGGGCGTGACCTTGGGTAGGCAGCTCCAGGACTAGCCAGTTACTGGAGAGAGTAAGCTAAAGGCCGAACGGGACCTCCAGGCTGAGGGAAAGACTGCCCAGTCCCTAGGGAGTCTGGGCAGCGTGGTGTCCTTTAGCAGGGGCTTGGAAGCCTGTGGCTAGTAAAGGGTTGTCACCCGTGTCTCCGTGGGAAGGACGCAGAGCTGCTGGTAATAGACGTGTCCGGCCCGAGGCTCAGCTCTCCGCCCCCTTGAGCTTGCCTGACCTGGGAGCTGGGGCCTGAGGCCCCGCAGGCCCGACTGCTGCTGCACACAGCTCCGCTTGCATTTCAGGCAGTGGCTTCCAAAGGACAAAGTCCTGCCCCTGGGTGTGGAGGACACTGTGGACAAGCTCAAGATGCTAGAAGGCCGCAAGACCAGCATCCGGAAGTCAGTCCAGGTGGCCTATGACCGCGCTATGATCCACCTGAGCCACGTGCGTGGGTCCCACTCCTTCGTCACCTCCAGCTACCTGTGAGAGCGGAGCTGGGCCTGTGTCTGCCTTCTTTGCCTCTCCTCTGTCCCTGAGGCATAGAAACCTCTTCTGCCCCTGCCACGTATATGGCCGGCAGCTTCTTTCTAATGGCAGGCCCTGACTGGACTGGGTCTCCAAGGGCAAGGCCCAATATTGACCAATCATGTGGTTCCCCTGGAGGGCTGCTGTGTGCCAAAAACTCCCACCCAAGGTCCCTGGGGATGTTCCACTGAAGAACCACTAGAAGTAGAAACAGCTGAGAGTCTTAGCCAGCCAGGGAGATAGACCTGGCCCACAAGGCAAGAGGGCCTAGGCTGCTTTTCTGGGGCCAGCTGACTCCCTCCATGCCTCTCCCACCCAACCATACCTCAGGGCAGGCAAGGTCCTGACACTGATCCCAGAGATGTGCCAGGGTCCCTTGGGAACCCGCAGAGCTTCCCTCCCCCCCACATCGTCCATGCTCGCACCCCCTGTCTCATCTCCCACACCCAGCCCGGGCTCTCCTTCCCTCAGTGCTCTCCTCTCTCCCTTGTGCCAAACTGACAGCAACATCACCAAATTGATCTCTTTCTTTGATGTCCCACTTCCTTCCTGGCCAGCTGCTACATTAGATGGATGTCTGCCAGGCGCTTGAGCCCCAGGTAGAAGCTACCCCACTTGTAAGGACCCTTCCCCACACCCACAGAAGCCCGCTCGTGCCAAGGCCAGCCGCATGCACACGACCTGTGGATGGGCTGGACTTCGCGCCCTTCCCTCGCACAGGGTGGATGGATGTGGGGTGCACGCGCCATTCAATGGGCGAGCTGCTGCCCCTCCTGCCCTCTGCGGGCTTCTCTCCTCCTGCAGCAGCCTTAAGCCTTACTGCATCACACCGTCGCAGTTCGCAGTCACTGCAGGCGGCCTGGCGCTGCCCCCTGGCACCTCCCCCGGTGTGCTGCTCCTGCCTCCCAGGGCACGGAGCACAGCTCTTTCCTTTCATCCCCTGCCTTCAGCCTCTTCTCCACCTTCAGCCTCCTCCCCTCAGAAAGGAAGGGAAAAACTGTGAATGAGGAGAGCTGACTGGCAGAGCCCCGCAGCTCGCAGGCTTCTCCCGACATTTCACCTCGTAAGCACCAAAGCCGCAGGCGGGTTTGCAGACCGCCACTTGCCATGTTCATTTCTACCTTGATGTTATTTTTAATTGTTTTAAATTTTTTCATAGGGGAGTTTTGGGCAAAAACAAAGTCCCTGGGGAGATCACTGCCATTTTTACATAGTCAGACTTTTTAAAAAATCCAACCAACCAACCGCCAACTTCTTACACATTCGGGACATGAGCCAGAGTTTAAAAGGGAACCAACAAAACTCACCGAGAGGGCCAGATTCTGTCCAGCGAACAGCGCAGCCACGGCCGGGACAGGGCGTGGTGTATATAACTGTAATATACCCTTGTAAGTTATTCAGGCACACGCGCTCCATTACAGGAACCCTCCATTGCGCGGCCACGCCGTGCAGTCTAGTCAAAGCAGCCGACGCGTCCCCCTCTCCCCGCCTCTCCCCAGGTCAGCTGTGGACTCTGACCCTCGTCTAAACCTGTGTCAAGATCTCGGGGCTTCTCCCTCTTTATCCCCTTCCCCCAACACTCTGTCTCTATTTTTCAGTCTCGGAATCCTTCCCTCTCTCCGAGTCCCACTTAAGAAACTGCTCTTTTAGGACAGGACGCGGCTCAGATCCTGCTGTGGCACGGAGCCTCTGTCTCTGTGGTCTGCTGTGAAGCACACACTGCTCTATTTATTGTAGAAAGTGACTTTATTTGCCTTCTAGAATTGTTTATAACAGATGGTTATAAGAGAGGTAATAAACAGAAAAACCTATGCCTGTAAAGAATACAAGAGTTAATTTTACCTACCATAATATGACGTCTTATTTTCTCTCTGAGAAATAAATGTTGTATGGGCCGTGGTGTTCAGTGCTGTGTTTGCTGTCCTCGGTGGAGCCTCCTATCCTAACGCCACCCACTTCTGAAGGCAGAGCCAGTAAGAACGGGCGGACGAGTCTGCCCCTTAGATCTCATGGATGCGGGAGGACCAGCTGAGAAGGGAGCTGACCGGGGCGCAGGCTGTCTGCCGTGCATGCTCATGTCCTGTTGTGTGAGGCCACTAGAGGCTGATGGTGGGGGCTCTCCTTACAGACCCGGACCCAGAGCTCACTGATGAAGCTGCTGCCCGGCCAGCGGGCCACCTCCTTTTCTCCCATGCTGCAATTACAGGTGCCTGTCACAAGGCGGCTTGCTTTGTTTGTTAGTTAAACCACACCTTTAGAGGATCTGAACTCAGCTCTGCATGCTTACTTGACAAGAGCTTTGCCAGCTGAGTCCAGGCGCATCCCCCGGAGTAACGCCACCTGTGCAAAGAGCCCGAGGGAGTTCCTGCTGTCCTTCCTGATCAGGCCCTCCCTCTGCTGTGATAGGTCACCTTCACAGGGCCTGATTTGTCTAACATAATAGATAAAGTGTGTCGAGCGTGCAGACCACCGTTGTGTTGTGGGGACAGCACAGGCACCCTGGCATATAAGACATCCCCCTGCTCCGAAGCCAGGGCCTGGCATAGGGAGCGGTTTGGAAAGAAGATATGTTTGGCTGGGCAATCGCTAAAGTTTCAGAAGAAGGAAGCAGTTAAGCCATGAGAACTGGTTTAGAAATCTATTGATGAGCCAGGCATTGGTGGAGCACACCTTTAATTCCAGCAGAGGCAGGCAGATTTCTGAGTTCAAGGCCAGCCTGGTCTAAAGAGTGAGTTCCAGGACAGCCAGAGCTACACAGTGAAACCCTATTTGGAAAAAAAAAAAAAAACCCACAAATGATCCTTATTTATGGATTGTATTTTGAGTTACAAAGGCTACTGTAAAATGCAGAGGGTGTGTTCCTTACTTCTCGGATTGCTGAGACAGAGCCTGACGAGCAATCAGTAAGGAGGGTGTCTTCCTGCTCACAGGTGCTCAGCTCAGCTCACCTGCCCCGCCTCCCCAGCCCTGGGGCTAACTGCACACCAGCATGTCTAGCATGTAAATGGCTTCCTGTCAAGTTATCTGGTTACAGCAGTGAGAAAGTCACTAATACACAGGGTGGGTTGCTATCAGGCCTGTACTGGTAGAAGCTAGCCCTCATCCATGACACGTGGGTGACTGTCAGTTTGTCCTTTAGGACAACAGAGGGTGATTTTAGGCAGACAGAAGACAAAATATGTAACTAGGAAATGCTACTTGTCCCCAAGTTCAGAGGGTTATAGCTTTTGTTTGTTGTTCTGAGACAGAATCCCTCTATGTAGCCCTGGCTGGTCTCAAACTCACCACATAGACCAGGCTGGCTTCGAACTCAGAAACTGTCGTGCCTTTGTCTCCTAAGTGCTGGGATTAAAGGAACGTGCCACCACTGCCCTGCCAGGTTTTTTTCTTCCTTCCACTAGTGAATCCAGTTGTGTTGGACATCCACTCCTGTGCATGGGGTCTGCTCTGGAGTGGCGTCATACAGGATGTGCCACTCCATTGAGGAAAAACTGACTTCCCCTCCCCCAGTGGCAATCAGATTCCAATAGACCCTCAGCTCTCTTCCCCTCCTTCATGCTGAGGTTTTGGCTGGCTGGGTTTGTGCGGCTCCTGTGCATGCTTTCCTGGTCTCTGAGCTCATGTGTGCACCTGCCTTGTTGTGTAAGTCTGCAAAATGCTGCTTCTTTGAAGTCATCTACTGCCTCTGCTCTTAAAATCTTCCAGCCCCGCCCCCTCTGCATAGATCCTGAGCCCCGAGGAGGGATGCTGTCATTGATCTCCCAATCAAAGCTACTGTTCCAATATCCTGTATTCTCTATTAGCCAGCACACGTTTGCCTGTTTATGGCCTTCAACTGCAGAAAAAGAAGGTTCTCTGAGAGTCGAGCAATGCAGTGATCTGTGGGTCCAGCAACAAGTCATTAGGAGTCATTTTATTGTGACGTCCCTTTAGCAGACTAATAGCGGTTTCCCCTAGGCCCACAGTCTATCTATCCATGGGTTCCTGGCCTCACTGAACTATGAACTAAGCCCCAGGAATGGATTCCATCTTGTGGAGCCAGCTTTCAACCCAATTTTCAAAAGCAATTGGTTACTTTCCTAACATCCTGGTTAGGAAACACTCCTGCAGCAGAGGAGGTATTTTGCAGGTTGTTGTAGCTGGCAGGGTTGTCAGGCTGGGTGACATTGGTGATTGCTTCCCTCTGGAAGTAAGAACAGCACCTTCCAGATGGCCTGTGGAGGGGGACGGGGGTGGGGAGGGGGGTGGGGGGAGGAGTTTCCAGATTGGGACCCTCCCCTCTTTCGAATCACATGGCGACTTCAGCAATAGGCTTTTATTGTCTAGTACTAGAGGATATTAGAGAGCATTGGCAATCCCCTTTAATGTTTTTTTCCTGGGGAGGGTGTATGGGGCTCCACTGGCTGACAACCTACAAAGAGGTAACCTGTTTCCTCCCCCATGGCCACCCTCTCGTTACCTCACCGCCATGGATATCTATTCTTTCTTCTTTAGTTTTTCATGACATGTTTGTTTTGTGTGTGGGGTGTGTGTGTGTAGCTTGTATGTAGCAATCTACCTACCTCTGTCCCCCCACCCCCCCAGTGCTGGAGTTAAGGCATGCCACATCCATTGTAATGGCTATTCTGATTGTCAACTTGACTATATCTGGAATGAACTACAATCTAGAATTGGAAGGTTTACCTAATCTGGAGGCTCAGAGATATAAGTTTCTGGCCTGGATCTTGGCATGGAGATCTTGAAGCATAGTGGCTATGAATTCCAGAAGATTAAGACAAGGAGATCTCCAAGTTCAAGATCATCTGGGATTAAAGGCATGGAGACACACACCTTTAATCTGGGCCACACCCTCTGCTGGAGACCTACAGCCTTTAATCTGGGCTACACCCTCTGCTGGAGACCTATATAAGGACATTGGAAGAAGGAAGACTCACTCTTCTTTGCCTGCTTGCCTCGTGGGACTGAGCAACTGCTAGATCCTTGGACTTCCATCCACAGCTGCTGCTGACCATTGTTGGGGAGTTGGACTATAGGCTGTAAGTCATCGACAAATTCCCTAACTATATAGAGACTGCCCAGATGTTCTGTGACTCTAGAGAACCCAGACTAATATACCTACCTTCTGTGGACATTCTAAATGAACACACAAATCTTAAGCTTACAAGTGTGTCCAGGGAGTGGAGCAATGACTTAGCTGGTAAGAGCACTTGAAGCTATTTTCTGTATGGAAATGAGAGGACACCCAGCAGGAAAATAGTTTCTCCTTCCATTCTGTAGGTCCTAGGATAAAATTCATATCAGGCCTCGGTGTGCTCTTACCCACTAAGCCATCTTGATAGTTCACAGCAAGTGTTTTACTTCATTGTACTGGGTGACTGTTATAATACCCTACATGGCTAGCATCTGTGATACCTCAGTGTTGGCTTGGCCTTTTCAAAAACTATTTTTTTAATTTATTTTTTATTTTTTTTTGTTTTTCTTTGAGACAGGGTTTCTCTGTGTAGCCCTGGCTGTCCTGGAACTCACTCTGTAGACCAGGCTGGCTTCACACTCAGAAATCCACCTGCCTCTGCCTCCCAAGTGCTGGGATTAAAGGCATTCGCCACCACCGCCCGGCTGAAAAACTGTTTTTAATAAGGGTTCTTATATGCTTTAACCTCTCTTCTAGCCCACCACCCTCCAGAGGTAGTGGAAAAGAAAGGTTATTAAGATGCGGGGGACGTGGGCCTGTTTAGAAGTAGTTCTTTGGAGCAAATCCAATCTGTGTTGTCAGGATGTCAGCAGTTCAGTTCAAAGGAATCAGAGACAGCAGCTGGGTCTTCAGCAACTGCAGGACAGTCCAGTAGAAGCTGGGAGGCACCACTGTTGGCTGTTTAGAAGCAGGTCCTACCGGGCGTGGTGAGCACACCTGAATCCCAGCACTTGGGAGACAGAGAGAGGCAGGCGGATTTCTGAATTCAAGGCCAGCCTGGTCTACAGAGTGAGTTCCAGGACAGCCAGGGCTACACAGAGAAACCCTGTCTTGAAAAACCAAAAAACAAAAACAAACAAACAAAACAAAACAAAACAAAGCAGTTCCTTTGAGTGATTCCAATATCCAGTTGTCAGAATACCAGCAGTCCACTTCAGTAGTCTCAGGAAAGCATAGAAGCAGCAGCAGCAGTGGCATGACCCAGCAGAAACAGCCAGGCCTCCGATAGATTATCAGCAGTCACCAGGAATGACCAGGACCAGCAGGTACGTCAGGAGAGGTTCTCTACCGTGCCTCTCTCAAGAGAGTGAAGATCAGTGAAGACACGCATGAGCCCATGTGTTGCAGAGCCAGCTATGCAAGCCCACCATCACTGTCCTTTTATACTCCCCGTCCTAACATCACGTCTCCCACGGGTCTCGCCTCAGTAAAACCCTATGTGAGTCTGTATCAGCTGACATAACCAGAAACTTCCGTTCATTCTGCCAATTGGCTGAGTGGCAGAACACCACTAGAAGCTTTTTTCTTTTTTTTTTTTTTTTGGTTTTTCGAGACAGGGTTTCTCTGTGTAGCCCTGGCTGTCCTGGAACTCGCTCTGTAGACCAGGCTGGCCTCGAACTCAGAATTCCACCTGCCTCTGCCTCCCAAGTGCTGGGATTACAGGCGTGCACCACCACGCCCGGCTTTAGAAGCTTTTTTCTATGAAGTCATGACAAATGATGGCCAGGTACCAATGCCATCCAGCATTTCCCACCATCTGTTGACATATATATATGTATGTATATATATGTATATATACACACATATATATGTGTGTGTGTGTGTGTGTATATATACATATGTATGTATATATATATACATACATACATATGTGTGTATATTGTGTGTGTATATATACATATATATATATATATATATTCCTTTTTTAACATCACACATCCTTTCCCGTGTCTGCTTCAGGAAACATCCTTTCACCTGTGTGCCCCAGCAAACCATCATTTGACAAAACTGACTTCCCAAACAAACCAGAACTTTCCACTTCACCTCAGCCTCCTGGTCTTCCTGGCTTCTCTCTCTGGTGGATGGCACTAAGCCAGGCTGCCTCTTGTGTGGTCTTTACGGTACTAATATATCTACCTCCGGCAACCAGGCTGTGGGGCACCTTCCCACACACAGTGGCTGTCTGTATCCTTTACTTTCCTGTTGTGATAAAATATATTCTGGTTATTTCAAGACAAGGTTTCTCTGTGTAGCCCTGGCTGTCCTGGAACTCACTCTGTAGACCAGGCTAGCCTGGAACTCAGAAATCCGCCTGCCTCTGCCTCCTGAGTGCTGGGGTTATAGGTGTGCGCCGAGGGAGAAAGGTTTTATTTTGGCTCACAGTCCTGGAGGGACACAGTCCACCCTGGTAAGAAGACATGGCAGCAGGAACAGGATGCATCCTGATCATAACGCATCCACAGTCAGGAGGCTGAACAGTGACCAGGAAGTGATGCCAGTCTGTAAAGCCTTCCTCCAGTGAGACTCCACCTCCTAAAGACTCCGCGTGTAAACTGACTGCATGAGCACTCTGTGGTACGGTTATTGGGAACGTTCTTATTGTAGATAGAAGAGATTAGCCAGTGGTGTCTGGAAGAATCCAGCCCAGAGAAAGCATCATGCTGGACATGGCCAGCTGACTGAACCTGACCTGAGAAACAGCAGTGGAGCAGAGAGAGGAAGAGAGAGAGAGAGAGAGAGAGAGAGAGAGAGAGAGAGAGAGAGAGAGAGAGAGAGAGAGAGAGAGAGAGAGAGAGAAACAGAGGAAAAGGGACACCTGTGGGCTGGAGGGGCAGGATGCTAGCACAGATTCCACAAAGTGTAGCAGGTCCTTGTAATGCCGTGGGAGCCGGAGGTCACAGATAGCCATTTGTCCCTCTACCTTTTAGAATTTGAGGTCCGAGCCAGGCGGTGGTGGCGCATGCCTGTAATCCCAGCACTTGGGAGGCAGAGGCAAGCGGATTTCTGAGTTCGAGGCCAGCCTGGTCTACAGAGTGAGTTCCAGGACAGCCAGGGCTATACAGAGAAACCCTGTCTCAAAAAAAACCAAAAACAAAAAACCCAAGAATTTGAGGTCCAAAGGCTTCCCTTGGACCTGACATGTCACTAGCTTGTCACATGAGTCAGTGGGGACAATTCACATTCCGACTACAGCACGGGCCACAGACCAGATTCCACCCCACGTGCAGTTACCCAGGAACGAGGAGTCAACAAATGGCCTTATAACTCTTTTGCAAGTTTGGAAAAGTTCCTGCCTTTGCTTTGGGGCAGAACTGCCAGCATCGGGGTGAGAGGTCGTCCCTAGGTGGATATATTGCCTGAGGATAAGTCCGGGGGCCACGTGGTTGGTGGGAGAAGCACAGTTATCGCTAAACTTTGAATACGGTTGTTTTAGACACAACTTCACAAGCGATAGCTAAGATACAACTGCAGCTGAGTCTCTATGAATTTTTACATGAATGTCCCACCCAGGCCAAAATACAGGACATTTCTGTGGCCTTCCCAGTCCGTCCCTCTCTGCTTCGTAGGGTGCACACTTTCGTGAATTTCTCCTGCATGTGAATGTGTCACGGAACACCGTGTCTGCCTTCTCCTTCAGCTGTTTTTAATACTGTCCTGTGGCTCATAAAGCCCTTTGCTCTGTCAGAGCTGAGCAGAATTTCATTATATCAGCACTGTATGTTTGTCCACTCTGCTGAGGGTGTGTGTGTGTGTGTGTGTGTGTGTGTGCTTTTACATACCCTGCCTCCACTCTCGTTTTTTTTTTTGTTGTTGTTGTTGTTTGTTTGTTTGTTTTTCTTCGAGACAGGGTTTCTCTGTGTGATCCTGGCTGTCCTGGAACTCAATCTGTAGACCAGGCTGGCCTCGAACTCAGAAATCCGCCTGCCTCTGCCTCCCAAGTGCTGGGATTACAGGCATGTGCCACCACCACCCGGCTGCCTCTACTCTCGTATGTGTTTATTTCTAAGCACAGCCTCACCGCACAGCTCGGGCTGCCTGAGATCTGCCTGTCTCTGCCACATAGTCATGGTCTGACATAGACTAGAGTGTGTGCTGCCACAGCGGCCATTACACATGTCACTTGGCTGCCACTCAAACTTATTCCCCTCTGGTGTGGCCCCAAGAGCAACCTGCTCCATCGTGGGGCAGATGCAGTTTAGTAGAGTGTGCCATTGCTGGCATGGATGTGTGAGAGAGTATGTGTACGTGAGTGTGTGTGTGTGTGTGTGTGTGTGTGTGTGTGTGTATGTGAGAGTATGTGTATGTGTGTGGGGTGTGTATGTGAAAGTATGTGTGTGTGTAAGTGAGAATATGTGTGTGTGAGCATGTGTGTGTGTGGTTTATGATAATGTGTGTATATGTGTGAAAGAGTATGTGTGTGTATGTATATATGTGTGAGAGAGTGTGTGTATGTGTGTGAAAGTATCTGTGTGTGTGAGAGAGAGAGAGAGTGTGTGTGTGGTATGGTGTGTGTGAGAGAGAGTGCATGTGTGGTATCTGAGTGTGTGCGGTGTGTGAGAGTGTATATGTATGTGTGAGAGAATGTGTGTGTGTGTGTGTGTGTGTGTGTGTGTGTGTGTGTGTTTGCAGGCATGTGAGTGCACTACAGGACTGAGGAGGTCAGAGGCCTGTGGAGTCAGTTCGTTCCTTCCACCCTTATCTGGGGTTTGGGGAAGCTTCAGTAGCAAGTACTGTTACCCCAGAGTAATCACCAGACCACACTATGCCTTTACACCCCAAGGCCAGTAACCCTGGTCAGAGCAGGTCTCTTTTTCTGTCTGTCTGTCTGTCATCTGTTGTGGTTCTAGGGTCAAACCTAGGAACTCTCAGAAGCCAAGCAAGTGCCCTGCCCCAATGTCCCTTTCAGTTGAACAGAGCAGGTTCCTAAGGGGCAACAGAGCAAGGTCACCGGATCCGAGATTAAAAAGCGACTAGAAGACCCCACTAGCTGTTGGCCGACCTTGCGTGTGTGTGTGTGTGTGTGTGTGTGTGTGTGTGTGTGTGTGTGTTTCAAGTACACACCTCTGTGGCTACAGGGTGTGGAAGGTGCAGAAGACTCTGGAGTGACTTCAAAGGGATCATTCAGCTCGAGGGTGGGTGTTATCAGAGATAAGAGTCGGGAGGCTGAGTCTGACTGGAGGCTTTGTGTGGAAGCCAAGTTCTGGGAACAAGATTGCACACCCTGCTGGGACTGAGGTGGAGGTGTCGTCCAAGGAGGGGGAGCACGAGGCTGTTCTGGGATGGCTACCCTTGGGTCCCTGCCTGTGCCCCTTGCATTCGAGGGGCGCAGTAAAGAAACCACCAAAGTAGACACTCCATGGCTTCGGAGGTTCTTATTGGAGATAAGAGGGAATTGTCAGAAGCATGGGGGGAGGGGCAGCTTCCTCTCAGGGGACAGAGAGGAGCAGAGAGAAAAAGTGGAGAGAGGAGACTGGCAATTGCTCAGCTGTGGGAGCAGAGACGGCAAAAAGGGCAGGGAGAGTCCTGCCAGGGGGCTGGAGAGATGGCTCAGCGGGTAAGAGCACCGATTGCTCTTCCAGAGGTCCTGAGTTCAAATCCCAGCAACCACATGGTGACTCACAACCATCCATAATGAGATCTGATGCCCTCTTCTGGGGTGTCTGCAGACAGCTACAGTGTACTTACATATAATAAATTTATAAATAAATCTAAAAAAAAAAAGTTACCAGTAGCGGGAGGAGAGCTGTGGGTCCATGGCTTTGGGTCCGCCCTCTCCTGGGACTGATCTGGTTCTTCAAACCCTCATACCCCCAACTGCTCTTCCCCCCCCCCCCCCCCCCCGCCAAGTCTCCCCTGTCTTCTCTCCTTGGCAGTTAGAATTTAAAATCTTTTTGATCATGTGACTCAGAACCCCAAAGGTGCACACTGGGATTACAAAGCACCTGGAGATTGGGGCTCAGGTCCTGAGTGCATCACGTGATTAGCTCAGGCTGGACTCAAATTTGCCTCATAGCCCAAGGCTAGCTCTGAACTCCTGATCCACCTGCTCCCACCTCCCACATCCTGAGATTACAGGCCTGCACCACCAAGGCCAGCTACAGCTTGCTTTAATTGCACCTAAAGGTAGGGTCTTCAATCCGTGCAGTGGGCGTCTGGCTGTGGAACAGGGTTCACTCCTGCGGCCCATTCTACGGAGACACGATTGCTTCTTCACGGTAGACCGAGGGCATGTGGTGCTTTCCATGATTTGCTTCTAGGAATGCTACAGCGAAGGCTGGTAATTGTTTCCCTAGGGAATCTGTCTGGGTAAGGCATTCCCCAGGGTGCAGGCAGAGGCTGGGGAATGCCTTGTTTGCTCAGAGTGCTTGTAACCATTCCCCCTCCCTGCCAGGAGGTTCCCAGAGGTCTGTGTTTTCCAGACTCATCCAGGTAAGATGTTGACTTGGCAAGGTCCTTCCTCCCCACCCGGGCTCGAGAAGAAGGACCTGCCGGGGTGGTTTGCACTTACCAGCTGTTCATGGGTACCACGTTGGCACCGGTATACAGTCCGGCAAGCCGCCGTGGGGGCAGCCAGCAGTTCCTCCACTGTGGCCAGGAGGCTGTGGAAAGGCGCGAGGGTTCCTCTGAGATGTTAAAATAGCCACAGAAGCCGGTGCGTCTCCCCTCTGGCCCCGTGCGTGCTGCCGGTTTCCTCTGATGTCCTGAGGCCGGCTCCTGCCTCCTTGGAATCAATAACCCGATGCTTACTTTTTCTAAGGTTTGGCGTGGACAAGATCAATTTTTTCCCCATTTGTTTTTTTCTGAGAATGGTCCTCATTGCCGGGAAGGTTCCCTTGTCCCTCCATCCCCCTTCTGTACCTAGACTGAGCCTCAGAGAGGGTAAGCAACTTGGTCCGAGTCACATAGCCAGGGAGTGGCAGAGCTGGGATCTCCCCCCCCCCCCGTGTTTCTCTGTGTAGTCCTGGCTGTCCTGGAACTCACTCTGTGGACCAGGCTGGCCTCGAACTCAGAAATCCGCCTGCCTCTGCCTCCCAAGTGCTGGGATTAAAAGCGTGCGCCACCACCGCCCGGCCAGAGCTAGGTAGGATCTTTAAGTCTGATTGTAGAGCCCTGTGCGCCGGTGTCGTTCCCCACCCCCGCCCCCCAGTTTTTCTTATGTGTCTCTTTCTTTTTCCACCTTAATATGTTTTCTATGACATCTGAAAAGGGGGACCACAAATGCTCCAGCCGGCATCCTGACTCCTCTGTCAGGTCCCTCCCAGAACACTTCCTCCCTCACCCTCTCCATCCATCCAGGTCCCCCTTCCAGATGCTTCTTTTGAGGGAGGACATGTGTCAGTTCCCTCTGTGCTCAGCGCACAGTCGGACAGCAGGAAGCCCGGTGAGCTGGGCATGCAGGCCCTTTCCTGTAACCTCTCCCGCAGGAGGCTCAGGATCTGGCTTGGTTGGCCGTGTTCACGTCCCACGCCCGCGAGCCTGTCCTCCCTCCTCAGCACCCCACCGCAAAAAACTCAGCGCAGTGAGCGGCACGGGCCTCTAATCCCAGCCAGGAGGTAGAGGCCGGAGCATCAGCGAACGCCCTCCTTTGCTCCGTAGCAAGTCTGAGGCTAGCCTGGTACAGATGAAACCTTGTCTCAGGAAAAACAAAACCAAATGCAGCACTTCAGTGTGGTGCCCTCAACACCTAGCCCAGGAGAAAGGAGAGCTCGCTCCTACTGCCACGGTGGGCCGCAGAGACTTGGGGTGCCCTTGCTTTGCTGTTGGTTATAGTTGACCTTTCTTGGCCTTATACGTTGGAGGAATCTACAGGAGTTCCTTCGCAGCCCCCGTAGCCACGCTGCCTCCCGGTGGCAGTCTGGAGGCAGCAAGGCAGGGGAGGCTAATTCCACACACTATGGGAGGATTATTTGCCTGCAGAAGACCAGGAAGATGAGACCACAGAGCCTGGAGTTTGGAGCTGGAGCGTCTGAGCTCATGCTTCTCAGAGCCAGAGCAGGCCGGTGCTGTCCCCGTCCCAGATCTAGGGGGCGCTGGAGAGCAGCGAGGCAGAGCCACGTGACTCCGTGGCCCCCTCTCCCCCCTCCCCGGCTCATTGGCTGTCTTGGGCCCTGCTGGCTGAACCCGCTAGTTGACTGCTTCACAGACAGCGGAAGGCCCTCATTCATAAAAAGCCAGTGCCCCCTGCCAACTGACTGCTGAGTGTGTCTGTCCCTTGGGTGGCAGCTTTGAGACCCATGGGAAAAGAAAGGTCGTCCCAGGACATTTCAGCCTTGTAATACTCAAGCCTGTTGCCTGTCACAGCCCTCCTCCCTTCCTGGCCTTTTCTTATTTATTTATTTATTTATTTATCATTATATGTAAGTACGCTGTCGGTGTCTTCAGACACACTAGAAGAGGGCATCAGACCCCATTACTGATAGTTGTGAGCCACCATGTAGTTGCTGGGATTTGAACTCAGGACCTCTGGAGGAGCAGTCAGTGCTCTTAGCCACCGAGACATCTCTCTAGCCTGGTATATTTGTTTTAAGAACAAACATCGGGGGCTGGAGAGATGGCTCCGCGGCGGTTAAGAGCACTTGCTATTCTTTCAGAGGACCTGGGTTCAGTTCCCAGCATCCATGTGGTGGCTCACAACCACCTGTAATTCCAGTTCCAGGGATCCAATGCCTTCCTCCCGCCCCTGCAGCCAGTGACACATGTGTAGCACATTTTACATATATACTCAGGTGAGATGCCTATACACATGAAACCAATTTTTTTTCCTTTTTATTTTTTATTTTTTCGAGACAGGGTTTCTCTGTGTAGCCCTGACTGTCCTGGAATTCACTCTGTAGACCAGGCTGGCCTCGAACTCAGAAATCCACCTGCCTCTGCCTCCCAAGTGCTGGGATTAAAGGCATGTGCCACCACTGCCCATTGGAAACAAAAATTTAAAAGCCTAAATAAAATTAGTTTTAAATTATTAAAAACATTTTTCTTTTAAAGACAGAGTTTCATAATGTTGCTGAGATTGTCCTGGAACTTGCTCCTACTCAAACTGGCCCCAAACTCACAGAGAGCTGGTAGCCTCTGCCTCCTGAGTGCTGGCATGAAAGCTGTACTCCTCTATACCCAGCTTCAAACTATGAAGGCCATGGAGATGGCCCAGCAGGGAAACGTGCTTGCCACAAAGTCTGAGGGCCTGAATTCCATCCCTGGAGTCCATGAGGTGGAAGAAACAGACCGACCAGCTCCTTTGAGTTGCCCTCTGACCTTTGCATGCAGGGTAGCATGTGTGCCCCCTGACCTACACCGAATGAACAAATGAACGAACTAATGAATATAAAATGTGGCACATTTAAGAAATCATTTCAGAGCTGGGCCGTGGTGGCGCACACCTGTAATCCCAGCACTTGGGAGGCAGAGGCAGGTGGATTTCTGAGTTCGAGGCCAGCCTGGTCTACAGAGTGAGTTCTAGGACAGCCAGGACTACACAGAGAAACCCTGTCTCAAAAAAACCAAAAAAAAAAAAAAAAAAAAAGAAAATAATTTCAGTTCTGATCAAAAACCTATTTGATTGGTGGAGCATCGAGGGGCTCTGTCCCCTTCCCTGGAGGCTGCCCAAGTCTGTAGGGACTTGTGTGCTGTTGAGAGGTTTCAGATTCTACGACAAAATGCTTTGCTCTCCTCCTAACTCAGACAGCGGCAGATCGCATCCCCCTCTCCCCCACATAGTTTGCTTTTTTTTTTCTTAAAATATAGCAAAGCGAGGCTGGAAAGGTGGCTCAGTGGTTAAGAGCACTGACTGCCCTTCGGAAGGTCCTGAGTTCAAATCCCAGCAACCACATGGTGGCTAACAACCATCCGTAATGAGATCTGACATCCCCTTCTGGAGTGTCTGAAGACAGCTACAGTGTACCCACATATAATAAATAAGTAAATCTTTAAAATTATATATATAGTAAAACTATATATGATATATATATTATATATAGTATAGTGTCTGAAGACAGGTACAGTGTACTCACATATAATAAATAAGTAAATCTTTAAAATTATATATATAGTAAAACTATATATGATATATATATTATATATAGTATAGTGTCTGAAGACAGGTACAGTGTATTAACATATAATAAATCTTTAAAATTTTATATATAATATATAGTATTTTATATATATATAGTAAAGATAGATTTGGCTCCCATCCCCACAATCCTGATGGCTTTTGTTCTATATATTCATGTCTGTGCCTCAGTTTCTCTTTAGACCCCCTTCCATCCACCCACTCAGTTTTATGGGGGACTAGAGCGCAGTTTGCGGACAGGTCTCAGTTGCAGGGCGGTCAGCCAATTCACAGAACACCACCGTGAGCCTCAACTCACCGAGCAAATATTTGTGAATTGGGATCTGCTGTGGCCAGGTACCTTCCCCCCGAGGGGCTTAGAGACAAGCAGGGGAAGCCAGCCCCATCCTGGGGGCCCCTGAGAGCAATGTGCCGGGTGGGGGGTTGTTTGTGGATTGTTTTTTTGCGTTTGTTTCTAAGACAAGGTCTATGGAGGCAACCCAGGCTGGTCATCGGGGACCCACAGTCTTCCTTCCTCAGTGTCCCTGGGGCTCAGATCACCAGCATTCACCACCACACCCTGTCTACATCCACGTATGCGGAGGCACAATAAATTAAGAATAACAACCTTAATGCCCTGCAAGCCCTGCGCTGCCCACCTTTGCTGTGGCCTTGATCGGATCTGGAATTACCTGGGAGACAAACCTCTGGACCTGCCTGTGACGGTGTTCACCAAGCAGGGAAGGCCCAGCTGGATCGAGGGTGGCACAGTCCCATGGCCTGGAGTCCCCAGCTGACCGCTAGCATTTATCTCCCTGTTCCCTGACTGCGTGCGGTGTGACCAGCCCCCCCCCCCATTCTGCCCAGTGCCTTCCCCACCGCGATGGCCACACCCTCCCCAAGTCGGGTTTTTTTTTTTTTTTTTTTTTCATGTGGTTGAGAGGCCAAACCTACTCCATCTTAAAAGAAAAAACAAAAAACAGAGTTACCCCCTAGCTCCTTCCTAGGGGAATCAAAGATTAACCAAAGATTGTCTGATGGTTTCAGATGTACCTTGAGACTGCTGGTGACTGCCTGCCGTCTGCTTCAGAGCACCTACCTCCTGCCTTTCAATAGTCGCTCAATTAGATGCTTGGCCACATGGAAACCCCCCCCATTTGCCCCCATTTCCCCCCATTTCCTATAAAACCTTGTCCCCATGAGAGTTCGGGGCTGCTTCAACCAAACCATCCTGTGGTTCAGCCCTGAGTAGGCCCAAACTCGAGTTAGTAGTAAAGAGACTCTAATGTGATGACATCGGAAACGGCCCCTTGGTAGTCCTTTGGGGTTCATGAACGCTCCCTGGCACGTCATTGTCAAAGCAGTCACTGAAACACACACTTCCTGTGTACTGTGACAATGTTCGATGAGGTGTTGATTACTCCTTTGTTGCAATTAAACTAGGCACGATAATATTCTTTTTTTTTCTTTTCTTTTTTCTTTTTTCTTTTTGTTTTGTTTTTGTTTGGTTTGTTTTTTTTTTGTTTTTGTTTTTGTTTTGTTTTGTTTTTCGAGACAGGGTTTCTCTGTGTAGCCCTGGCTGTCCTGGAACTCACTCTGTAGACCAGGCTGGCCTGGAACTCAGAAATCTGCCTGCCTCTGCCTCCCAAGTGCTGTGATTAACGATAATATTCTAAAACTTGTGAGTTTGGGTCAGTGAGATGGCTTTGTGGGTAAAGGCGCTTGTGGCCAAACCCAAGGTCCAGAGTTCAATTCCTGGGTGGAAAGGGGTGGAAAGAGGAGGCTATTCTAGTTTGCTTTTCTGTTGCAATAACGCCATGACCAAAAGGAGCTCAGGGAGGAAAGAGTTAATTTGGCTGCTGTTACAATGTAACATGGAAGAAGCCTTAGCAGGAACTGGGAGGTAGGACATAGGGGCTCCGCCCTGCCCCCCTCCCTTTCTTACACAACCCAGACCCTCCTTCCTAGGGACCACACCATACAGTGAGTCCTGCCTTTCTACATAAATTAACCTTGAGAAAATGTCCTCAGACATGCCCACAGGCCAGTATGAGGGCGGCAATTCTGATTTTTTCCATTTTTCGAGACAGGGTTTCTCTGTGTAGTCCTGGCTGTCCTGGAACTCACTCTGTAGACCAGGTTGTTGGCTTGGAGCTCGCAGAGATCCGCCTGCCTCTGCCTCCCAGGTGCTGGGATTAAAGGCGTGCGCCAGAGGGGGGCAGTTCTTAGCTGAGGTTTCCTCTTACCAAGGAAGTGAGATGACAGCTGAAAATAATACAGCAAGAGTCTACTTCCGGAAATTATCCTTTGATCGCCACATGGGCACACAGCGTGAATACAAACACAGACACCAGTTATTATCTATTTCTTTCTTTCTTTCTTTCTTTTTCTTTCTTTCTTTCTTTCTTTCTTTCTTTCTTTCTTCCTTTCTTTCTTTTGAGACGAGATCAGGTTATATAGCATTACTTGGCCTCAAACTCCTAGAGATCGGCCTGTTCCTGCCTCCCAAGTGCTGGTATTAAAAGGCAATGTACAACATGCCAAGCTTAAAAACAAAACAAAACAAATATAGTATTTTAACTTCATTCTTACTAGTATGACTGTTGTGCCTGCATGTCTACCATGTGTGTGTAGTGCCCCTAGTGGCCAGAAGAGGGCACCAGATCCCCTAAAATTAGAATTACAGATGGTTTAAGTGCCCAACCTTTGGTGCTGGAATTTGAACCCAGGTCCAATGCAGTAGAAGCAAGTGCTGAGCTGGCTTTCTAGCACCCAGATCGTAAGATGGATGGATAGATGAGTGGATGGACAGACAGACAGACAGACAGACAGATAAAATCTTCATCCAGTTTCCTCACAGGTGTCCCAGTTTCTGGGTCTGCCACAGGCACCCTGTCTCTCCCTAGCCACAGGCAGAGAACCAAGCATTACCTGTGAGTCACCTTACTCACCTAGCCAGTCCCACAGCCAAGACTCTGTGGCAATAGCTTTGCTGACTCACCTCCAGCCATCCCCAGGTCTGGCCACCCCCCCATCTTCCTGGATCACATACCCTGATCTCACCTCCCTTCCACGACTCTCCCGCTGGGGTGTGCTCCACCCGTCAACACCCCACCCCCGTGTTCTACTCAGAGCCTGAAGGTCACGTGCCTCCCTCCCGACCTTACCCTTCTCTTCCACAGACTCCAGAAACCTTGGGCTCTGCTGTCTTCTGATACAGACAGGCCTGGCACCTGCCAGACGCAGCCATCGCCTGTTGCCTGGACAACTCCTGTTAAACTTGGCGATTCCTGCACCCAACCCCGTCCCACCATCTCGAGTCTCCGGTCCCCAGGTTCTGCAGCTGCAGCCTGCCCTACCCCCTCCCTCCTCCCCGTACAGCAGATAATCTAGCCTTGCACAATTTAGTAGTTAATTACAGGGTGCCGCGGATGGGTGTCTGCTTACTTCACAGTAAGCCCAGGAAGCCTGCTAGTATCTGGTCCGGGGGAGTTGAGGCACAGCACCTCTCCTGGCTTCTTCCTGTCACATGTCCCCGACACACACACACACACACACACACACACACAAACCTAACCAAAACCTGTCTTCCAAATCTTCAGTTACATGTCTGCAGCGGTCTGCGTTAAGAGGGAACACTGGAAATCTCCCTCCTTAGCGGGTCTAGACTGAGAATTCTCAGTTTGGATCGACAAAACCCTCAGTTGCTGGAACTCCAGGAAAGACACCCATGATGTCCCCACCTATAGGGAGGCTGGGGCCAACTGGGACGAGGAGGGAGACAACGCGGTGTCAGTTCTAATTCTGGTCCTGCGGCCACAGGGTGAGGGGTGATGGTGATAGTGACGGTGATGGCTGTGACGGTGGAGGAGCAAAGGGAGGAGGAGGGAGGACAAAGAGGAGGAGGGAGAATATGGAAGAGGAGGGAGAGGAGGGAAAGAGGAGGAGGGGAAGAGGAAGCGAGGGAGGAGGGGAGGATAAAGAGGAGGGGGAGAGGGAGGAGGCAGAGGAGGAGTGGGAGGAGGTGGAGGACAGAAGAGAGGAGGAGGGGGAGAATAAGGGGGAAAAGAAGAGGAGGGGGAGGATAAAGAGGAGAGGGAGGGGGAAGAGGAGGAGGGGGATGAGGGGGAAAATAAGAAGGGGAGCGCAGAGAAGGCAGGGGAGGAGGGGGAGGAGGGAAAAGAGGAGAGGGAGGAGGGAGAAGGAGAAGAGGAAGAATGCAGAGGAGGAGGGGAGGAGGGAGAAGAGGGAGAAATAGAGAGAGGAGGAAGGAGAGGAGGACGGAAGGAGAATAAAAAGGAGGGGAGAGGGATGAGGAGGAGGAGGAGAGGGAGGAGGAGGAGGGGAGGGAGGAGGAAAAGGAGGGACTAGGAAAGCTTTTGTTGCCTTAGTGATCTGCAGTGACATTTTTGGGGCTGTGAGGAAATGTCCTCCTCTCCAGGAGTTATGCTGGGCAGCTGGAGAGCGAACCCTGGTCCCCAGACCCCTGTCCCTTAGCAAAACACCTCTCTGCCCTGATCCTGATGTCCCCACACGGGACCTCATGACCCCCACCCCCACCCCCACCCCGTCCACAAGCTGTTTATCTACGTGAGCATCCTGGAATGATCCAGCTCTGCTCTCTTCCCTCCTGCACACTTAAGGGACAGTACACCAGCTGAAGAGAAGGCTCAGGGCTCGATGCTCTCCCGGAGGACCCGGGTTCAGTTCCCAGCACCTACGTCAGGCAGTTCACAACTGCCTGTGATTCTGGCTTCAGGGCACCGGATGCCCTCTTCAGGCCTCTGGAGCTGGCACAGAGCTGGGAGGCAGGCGAGGGGACACGGGACCAGGCCAGGGACAGGAAGACGACAGAGTAAGCGTTGGGAAGGAGGCTGGAGACTCCTGGCTGGTTATTGACAGAAGCTGGGAAGAGGGACTCTCGTTAGAGGAATTGCCTCCATCATCTTGGCCTGTGGGCAAGTCTGTCGGGTATTTTCTTGATTAATGATTGATGGGAGAGGGCCCCGCCCACCGTGGGCGGGGCCATCCCAGGGCAGGTGGTCCAAGGTTGAGCAAGAAAGCAGGCTGAGCGAGCGAGGGGGCGGAGCCGGTAGGCAGCGCTCGTCCAAGGCCTCTGCATCAGTTCCTGCCGCCCTGCCCTGACTTTCCTTCATGACGAACCTTAAACCGTGAGCTGAAATAACCCTTTCCTCCCCAAGATGCTTTGGTCACGATGTTATCACAGCAATGGAAAGCAAACACCAGGGCAAACACCCAGAGCCAAACTTCTCTGTTACAGTTTTTGCCCAGGTAAGACTAAATGGAGAGGTGCTGATGTAAGAACTTTCCTGAGTCTGAGGAGGGCGGGGGAGGGGCATGGGGCTGTACGAGTTGCTCCTCCCCTTTGAAAGCCAAAGTCACCGCGTAGCCCACACTGGGAATGAGGGGTGGGGGACACTGGCTGGGGAGGGGGGCGTGACGGCTAGGGGCGTGGCGTGCAACTCTGTCCTCTGTCGGCGAGGAGCAGCCTGTCAGTGAGGGAGGCACAGGGCGAGGCAGAGATTTTGCAACTGGATGCAGAGGGCCGAGAGGCACCGCCTCTGTGGACGCGGCCCAGAGCAGGGAGCAGCGAGCAGGAGCAGGGAATGCCCCGCTCCTGGGTGCGCTCAGGATGGGTGGAGAGCGCTGAAAACGCTGAAAAACCTGTACCCGACGGAAGTCTCGCTAGGTCATGAAGTCAGCATGGGGTCTGCAGGACCACGCCCCTGCCCATGACTCTGAGGAATACCTACATTTCATCCAGGACCTGGGGTCCCTCATCAGCCCTGCAGGGGTGCCTCAGCAGAGCTAAACAGGCCTAGGCAGTGGCTGGATGAACCACCCGTGGGTTCCCGGCTGGGCCAGTAGAGTTGCCACATTCCCAGCTCTTGGCTGGCGGAGGAGAGACTGAGGCAAGGCAGGCAGCTGCGGGTTCTTCCTCCGCTGGGAGGCCAGAGGCCCCGAAGATGGACGAACAGGTGTTCAAAGGAGACCCAGACACCCCTCATTCCATCTCCTTCTCCGGAAGCGGGTTCCTCTCCTACTACCAGGCTGGGGCCGTGGACGCTCTGCGAGATCTGGCCCCGAGGATGCTGGACACCGCCCATCGCTTTGCAGGGACCTCAGCTGGCGCCGTGATTGCGGCCTTGGTTGTCTGCGGGATTGAGATGGGTAAGACCTTTACTCTGGGGTCTCTGAAGGGGGCTGCTGGGGGGTGGGGGGGACCCCTCAGAGCAGACCCTGTTCAAGCTTGGAAGTGCACTGGGGAACAAAACCGAACCTGACAGCCAGGGTAGTCACCCCTTCACACACACACACACACACACACACACACACCACGTTTCCCCTCCATGAGTGAGGCTGGGCGAGGCTTCTTTTAAACGCTGCCTCATCTTCCTAATGCGGAGGGGGTTCCCCACATGCAGATCCTGAGGACAGACGTGGGGCACAATGTGGGAGCTTCAGCTGTGCCCCGTGGGCCAGAGACCACAGTGCTGACCCAGGGCCATGAGCGGCAGCCTCCTTGTCCTAACTGCTTAGAGCACAGGCCCGGCCACCCCTCCCCCACCTGCTCAGTGCCAGGCTGTAATGGAGCTGGAGTTCTAGAACATTCTAGAGAGAAAAGGTAGATAACAAACCTCCAAATGGAGCCGTCTCTCGTGTCACGGTGGAAGGGATGGGGGACTGTGAACAAACTGCAGCTGCCCGGGGCTGAAGCAGGAAAGGGGACCGTGTTCCAAAGCGGCTCAGGGGCCGCCATGTTGAGGGGGGCCATGCAGGCGGAGACTGCACGAAGTAAGAGAACATTCAGAGAAAGGACGTTGCTGGGACCCAGTGACAGGCCTGAGGGGAGAAGTGGGGGTGAGGGTACAGGAAACCACGGAGGGATCAGGTGACTTGAGACTCCGTCGGCCAGCTCCCAGTGCTGATGCACCTGTGGGGTACCGAGTGTGCCCCCAAACTGAGTCCTAGCCCTGGCATTCGATTCTGTATACAGAAGCCAGTTGCTGAGCTCCGTGTCCCATTTCCACCATCAGGACAATCCCCATGATGGCCTGATCTGGGTTGGTCAAAGGAGGAACTTCCTTGGTGACCGGGGCATGGGGTGCTGGAAACCGCCAACTGTCTAATTTGGGGGTTTTAAGTATGCCCGACTGCTGGGTTGGAGGTGCCACAGAAGAAACTGACTAGGAGATGAGCCTGCTAGGAAGTGTCAGCTATTGGATCTCGCCTTGAACTCTCTATGTAGCTGAGGATGATGTTAACTTCTGATCTTCCTGCCGCCTTTCTGCAGGGGTAACAGAGAAGACCGGGTTTAGAATGTGCTAGAATGTAGAGTTGAGACCAGCTGAGGTGTCAGCTATTGGATCTCTGAGGAGGCAGCAGCCTGGAGGGGTGTGTGTGTGTGTGTGTGCTTTGCCCAAAAGGGTAACAGTAGGGCCCTCACTGGTTGCCACACACAGACTAGGGGCTGTCTCCTTTTTAATAGTTTATAAGAAACAATCAGACAAGATTTCTGCCCATCCTGCAGCCCCTAGAGTCCATTCGCCCTCCTCAACCTGGGCGGAAGAGGGGGACAAAGATCTTTCCAGATCCTTCTTAGGCACTGGCTCTCTGTGGTTACACGCCCAATGGTTTTTCACCCAGGGGAAAGGACCAGGCCTTCAGGAAGGAAAGAGCCGGCCTCTCCTGGGGTTGACTCCCTGCCCTGCAGACAGGGTCCCTGGGAGGAGGCCCTGGCTTTTTTTGGGTCCCTGCAAATGCTCTCTCCCTCCCCTTACCTTTGTTTTAGTTAGGCAGGGTCTCCTGTAGCACAGGCTAGCCGTGAACTCCGTGTAGCCGAGGATGACCTTAACTTCTGATCCTCCTGTCTCCTCCCTGCAGGGGTAACAGGCCTGCGCGTCCATGTCCATTTCTGTGGTGCTGGGAATTGAACCTAAGGCTTTGCACAGGTGAACACTCTTACCAGTGAGCCACATCCCCAGCCTTGGCCTCGGCTGCCTTATAGTTAAGGTTCTTAAAAATACACCGTCCCAAACTTCAATCCCAGTGCCCGAGAGGCAGACGCAGGCAGATCTCTGAGTCCGAAGCCAGCCTGGTCTACAGAGTGAGTTCCAAGATAGTCAAGGCTAAACAGAGGAACCCTGTCTCGAAAAAAAATTATATATATGTATATATATATATATATATATATGTATATATATATATATATACACACACATACATATATATATATGTGTGTGTATATATATATATGTGTGTATGTGTGTGTGTGTGTGTGTGTGTGTGTGTGTATATATATATATATATATATATATATATATATATTCCCACTGAGTTTATAGCAAGACCTTTTAGGATCAATTCAGTTCGGTCAATAGGAGAAAGAAGAAACCTGCTCAGGCAGCCTGAGGCCACCATGGACGCAGGGCACGGGAGGAAGTCATGAAAGGCCTTTAGGAGGGACCAAGGCCTAGACCCAGCATGGGTCATGAGGATAACAGGATGTAAGGAGGGTGAGGTGTCCGGACCAATCTGGTTCAGTCATTTACTGCCCCGCGATTTCCTGATAACCGGAATGTCCTTTGTATCAGATCCTGTTTGAAGTTTTAAGGGTATTAAGTCACCCAGACTTTACAGCTCCTTCTGAGGGGGGAACTGTTATTATCTCTCTTTATGCGAAGAAGGAAACAGAGTCACAGGACACTTATACAGCCCGAGGTCACATAAACAGTAGGTGGGACGTTCTGCGTGAACCTAGTCTGTCCAGAGTGGATGCTCGGGTGACTTAAGCCATGTCGCCGCTTGGCAGAGCGGACGGACTCCCAGGGGATGCTGGCTTTGGGGCTGAGGGGCTAGCCTGGGGTCGGGGAGGTTTTACACAGACCTGATGCACTGAGGAAAATCTATTAGGCTGAGGCATGGTGGTGCGGGCCTTTAACCTGGTGCATGAGAGGTAGAAGCAGGCAGATCTCTGTGAGTTCAAAGCCAGCCTGGACTACAGAGTGAGTTCCAGGATAGCCAGGGCTATATAGAGAAACCCTGTCTCAAACCAAACCAAACCAAAACGTTGTGTGTATGTGTGTGTGTTTATTTGTTTTTTGAAAGAAAGAAAGTACTTTGGGGAGAACATTTACCGGACAGAGGATGGGAAACCAGCTGTTGTCCTGTTAGCAGAAGCGCAGTGGGGACCTGGACCCAAGTCTCCATGTGCCACTAATACTAACCCTGGCTCAGTTCATTGCTTTGTCAATGGACACCCCAAGTCCTGTGGTTGTAAACAATGCTGCAGTGAGCAGGCTGGCTGGAGTCTGGCATTGTCAAGACCCTTGTAAGCCTCAGACTCAAGAACAGCCTATGGTGGGCTTCTGTGCCATGCTGGAGGCATGTGGACTCTCTGAAGTGACTGCACAGTTTAATGCCCAGAGACACACAGGAGTGGTGTGAGTGTGTGGGTGTGTGTATGAGATATGTATGAGTGTGATGTGTGAGAGATATGTGTATGTGTGTATATATGTGTGTGTGTGTGTAAGATATATGTGTGTGTGGTGTCCATGTATGTGTCATATGTGTGTGAGATGTGTATGTGTGTATATGTATATATGTATGTGTGTATATGTGTGTATGTGTATGTATGTGTGTATGTGTTTATGTGTATGTGTGTATGGATGTGTATGTGTATGTGTGTGTATATGTGTATGTGTATATGTGTGTATGTGTCCTATCCACCATGTGGAGGTCAGAAGAGAACCTCGGTATTATACTCAGAAACATCGTACACCTCCATTGAGTCCACCCCTGTGGCCTGGAACTCACCAACGAGGCTAGACTGACTGGCTAGGGAGCCTGGGAGTCCTCTACCTCTGCCTCCCCGGTGCCAGAGTCTCAAGCATAGGCATGTACGCATGAACACACACGTGTATGCACACACACACATGAACACACACGTGTATACACACGCGCGCGTGCATGCACGCGCGCACACACATGCATGCACGCACGCGCACGCACACACACACACACACACACACACGCACACACGCACGCACGCACGCACGCACGCACGCACGCACGCACACACCAGCATGCCCTGCATTTTCAAGACATCTGTTTTTTGTAAGGGATACATTATTTTGATTGTTATGTATATGGGTGTTTTGCTTGCATCTATGTCTGTGCTTGTCTAGTGCCCCAGGAACCTCTTTCCTCCTCTTCCCCCTCCTTTTTCCCTCCCTCTTCCTCCCCTCCTCCTCTTCCCCTCCCCCTTCCTTCAAAACTCCCCTCTATTATTCTCAGCCTCTGCCTGCTCCACCATGACAGGCCCAGTTGCGATTTTATCCAGAATTAATTCTCCCATGGTAAATGTAACCCATGTGCCCTTTTTGTTTGTTTGTTTGTTTGTTTGTTTTCAAGACAGGGTTTCTCTGTATAGCACTGGCTGTCTTGGAACTCATTCTGTAGACAAGGCTGGCCTCGAACTCAGAAATCTACCTGCCTCTGCCTCCCAAGTGCTGGGATCAAAGGAGTGTGCCACCACCGCCCGGCACCCATGCGCCCTTTAATGGAGACACCGGGTGACACTTATTATGTTTATCAATTTAAGGGTCTTTGTTTTGTTTTTGACTCGCTCTATAGACCAGGCTTGCCTGGAACTCACGGGGAGCCTCTTGCCTCAGCCTCCAGGATCAGGCTCTTATGGTTTCTTTTTTTTCTTTTTTCTTTTCTTTTCTTTTTCTTTTTTCTTTCTTTTTTTTTTTTTTTTTTTTTTTTTTTTGTTTGTTTTTTGAGACAGGGTTTCTCTGTGCAGCCCTGGCTGTCCTGGAACTCACTCTGTAGACCAGGCTGGCCTCGAACTCAGAAATCAGCCTGCCTCTGCCTCCCAAGTGCTGGGATTACAGGTGTGCGCCACCACGCCCGACACTCTTGTGGTTTCTACTGCAGTGAAGGGGCTTCTGTTTCCACAGCCTCTCCTGACAGCTCAGCACTGACATAGGAGGGTCCGAGGGTTTTCCCTGCTGGTCTTGCTCTCTGGTATTTGGCGCACGTCCATAGCAGCTGAAAAAGTGTGCTCATTACCTTGTACTTCATGCGGGACCATATAACTGGAGGTCTGTTGCTTTCTGAAATTGTTTTTATTATACTTCCTGTGTGTGTGCACAAGCGAGTGTGTGTGTATGCTCAGGTGCCCACGTGCCATGCCGAACACAGTCAGAGGACAACTTGCAGGAGTTTCCTCTCTCCTGCCGCTGACTGGGTCCTAGGCTATGTCCTTGCACAGCTCGGACCTTTTAACCCTGACTGGGGGCGTCAGGGGATGAAAAAATGGCAGATACAGGGAAACGCTGGGATGGTGTGGGCAGAGTTTTCTGATGGAGAAACTGTAGCACCCTGGAAGCTCAGTGTGTTTACGTAGACAGCAGGACACAGAGGCAGGGTAATTATATACGGATGAAGCAGGAGATATGATTTATATACAGATCACAGAGGTAGGGTAATTACATATGGATGAACCAGGAGATATGATTTATATTCAGCCCACAGAGGTAGGGTAATTATATATGAATAAACCAGGAGATACAATTTATATACAGCTGGACAATGGGGACAGGGTTATTATACACAGCTGGACAAGGGGTCAGGGTTACTATATACAGCTGAACAAGGTGACAGGGTTATTATACACAGCTGGACAGGGTTATTGAATACAGAGATACCGGGAGATAGGGTTATTATATACCTCTGGACAAGAAGGCAGGGTTATTATATACAGCTGGAGGCAGGTTTCGCTAGTCTTGGTAGGAACAGTCTCTCTGCAGGGGAGCAGTCTTCAGGCCGTAAAGATCGGGGGAAGAGCTCTGGTGGGCATTTTCTGCACACACCACCAACCCCCACACAGAGATTAGAGAGGAGCCTTTGCCATTCCCACGGGGCCGAGGCATTGGGTCTTTGACAAGGTCAAAGAGCACAGCGACTCAGTCCTTCATTTACTTAGGCTTTCCTCTGCCTCCCTCGACCCTGGGTATCAGACGCAGCTTCTCAGGCTTGGCAGCGATCAATCCCCTTTACCTACCGATCCATTCCGATGGTGTCCTGGCTTTTCTTTTTTTTTTTTTTTTTTTTTTTTTTTTTTTTTTTGTCTTTAAAAAAACTCTTGAGCCGGGCGTGGTGGCGCACGCCTGTAATCCCAGCATTTGGGAGGCAGAGGCAGGCGGATTTCTGAGTTCGAGGCCAGCCTGGTCTACAGAGTGAGTTCCAGGACGGCCAGGGCTACACAGAGAAACCCTGTCTCGAAAAACCAAAAAACAAAACAAAACAAAAAACTCTTTAAGCTCAGCCACACACTTCTTCCCTCGAAGCTGTTTCCATTCGAGGTCTCCCTGGTCAGGGACTTGTCTGCCTCATCCCCGGGGAAACTGAGGCTGCAGAGGGACTCCCCTTTTGAGAGCCCCCCATTCGTACCCCTTTAGTTAGTGCAAAGACATCGCAAAAGCACTCAGCACCCCGCCCTCATGGCAGATGACATCACCATTTATTTGAGGAGAGGCAGTTTCCATGACAACCAGTGGGGTTCCAGAGTTTCTGATGTGGCCAGAAGTGGGACGCAGTCTCACAGAGCTGGGTTTCCTGTATTTTGAAAATAACTGCTTTATAGGGTATTTGAAGTCACACTCATTCATTCATGTGTCTGGGGGGGGCACTTGTCACCTGCGGGGAGTCAGAGGACTACTGTCAGGAGTCTGTCCTTTCCTCCCACCGTGTTGGTCCCAGGGATCAAACTCAGATCTTCAGGCTTAACAGCAAGTGCCCTTAAACGGGGAGCCGTCTTGCCAGCCCCAAAACCATTTCTATCCCGTATCAAAGGATAACTATTTGGTGGTCTGGCAGCTTCACCAACTTCAGCTGCTACTACAAAAAGACCCCTCCCCAAAAGGTCTTATGGCAAGCCTTTCCCCCTCGGTCCATGCCTTCCTTGTCTCGTCTCGTCTCGTGCTTTCTTTTCTTGCAATGGGGTCTCAGGTAGGCCAGGCTGGCCCTTCATGTAGCCCAGGCTGACCTCGAACTCACGTTCCTCCTGTCTGTAACTCCCAAGTACCAGGACCCCAGGGATGTCTCACCATGCCTGGCTCCCCATGGCGTCATTCTAGCGTGAGAGGAAGTGTCTCCTGGGTTCTAGAGAGGCCCGGAGTGAGGCCAAGCACCTCCAGTCAGGGCTGCCGGAGGGAGCCAGCAGTGTGAGTGGGAGTTAGGCGGGGAGAGACAGGCTGGGCAGGACCGGAAGCCTCCGGCAAGGCCGTGGGAGGACAAGGTGACAGAGTGGATAAACCAGTGTGTCCAGAAGATGGACAGCGCAGGTCACCTGATGTCACGGTTTCAGAGAAAGGAATTTCAGGTCACAAAGGCTTCTCGAGTAGAGCTGAGGAAAGGAAACAATGGGTTCTGGGGAAAGCCGGAGCAGAACCGCTGGTGGCCATGCTGCTGGTGGCCGTGCCGGTGTCCCCTGCATCACTGAGGTGCATTTCGTGGACTGAGGTGACCTGTGACTGACATCACGGGTCAACACCCCCAGTGAGAGAGACTTGGGCTGGAGGCATGATGACTGGGTTGGTACACGTGCCGGATGACCCGAGGTCCTCCCCCCAGGATGCTGCGGTAGGAGAGACCCTCCTCCCAGGAGCTGCCTTGTGACCGACCCCCTTCTCAAAACAAAACCCCTAGCCAGGCAGTGGTGGCACACAGCTTTAATCCCAGCACTTGGGAGGCAGAGGCAGGCGGATTTCTGAGTTTGAGGCCAGCCTGGTCTACAGAGTGAGTTCCAGGACAGCCAGGGCTACACAGAGAAACTCTGTCTTGGGAAAAACATTTTTTTTCTGTGGTACTGTAGGCTGTATTCACCCTCTATGTTAGTTTTTCTACTTCTCTGTCAGCCTGGGCCTCTCCTCCTCCAGCTGGCTGGTCCTCGTGGCCATGCATTCAGGATGTACCTTCCCCACGGTGACTTCTTCCTTCCTCCTCCTCCTCTCTGCTTAGTGGCCTCTCAGACCCCAAGCCCAGCCTACCTCTCTCCTGCCCAGCTACAGACTGCAGGCATCTTTATTCAACCAATAGCTTTAAAATAAGGAGTAAGATTTGCCCAACAAAAGCTGGCAGAGGTAAGCATTCGCTCCTTGAGACAACTGAACCTTGGGATACAGAATTTAGCATTACAATCCATAGCAACTCTCTGAGCCACAGTACAGAAGGCTGCCCCTGGCCAAGGCGCTGGTCCTTTTAGCCCCAGCCCAGCTCAGCTCACTTGGGAGAAACTGTCAGTGTACTCCAAAGTCCAGAAACGGAAACTCACGTCTCTTCTTTTTTTGTTTTTGTTTTTGTTTTTTAGAGACAGGGTTTCTCTCTCTAGCCCTGGCTATCCTGGAACTTACTCTGTAGACCAGGCTGGCCTCGAACTCAGAAATCCACCTGCCTCTGCCTCCCAAGTGCTGGGATTAAAGGCATGCGTGCACCGCTGCCCCCACCACTGCCCGGCTACGTCTCTGCTTAAAATAACAAAAACAACAAGAAGGCCCTTAGCCGTATTGATACATAGTTTACTTACCCCGAGACTCAACCCACATAAAGTTCGTTTAAAGTCTAGCCAGGGTTAGTTCAGTTGTACAACAAACGCTACAGTTTCAGAACACTTTGGCCATCAAAGGAACCCTCTCCTTCGTTGTCGCCTCTGTTTCCCAGAAGTCTCTGATCGCTGATCTGCCATTGGTCACTCCAGATGAACACACTTAACAGTACAATTCTTCACATTCGATAGGCAGGCAGGTGATGCCTGTACTACTCTCCATCTGGCTGCGTTCCCTCAGCACGGGGCTATCAAGGCTCACCAGGATATAGATAGCATGAACCAGTTAGTGCTCTGCCCCATGGCTGAATAATCTTCTACTGGGTGGACTTAGCGCATCCATTCCTTCATTCTTTCCACGATGGACATCTGGGCTGTTTTGACTTTGGGCTATCATGAGTAATGCATTTGTGAGCATTCCTGTTCATTTAAAAAATGCTTTTATTTAAAAAAAAATAAAATAAAATGGGGCCGGGCAGTGGTGGCGCAAGCCTTTAATCCCAGTACTTGGGAGGCAGAGGCAGGCAGATTTTTGAGTTTGAGGCCAGCCTGGTCTACAAGAGTGAGTTCCAGGACAGCCAGGGCTACACAGAGAAACCCTGTCTCAAAAAAAAAAAAAGAAAGAAAGAAAGAAAAAGAAAAAGAAAGAAAGAAAAAAGAAAGAAAGAAAAAAGAAAAAAGAAAGAAAGAAAGAAAAAGACGAATATGGAAACCATGCCTTGTCTCAGACCAAGTTGAAGACTAGAGAGCTACCAGGTCACAAGGCTGTTTTGGCTGGGGAGGGACGTCGTCTGTGGTGCCCTGGGCAGCGCTTGATCTGAGTCCCGTGTCTTAGGCTGAGCTGCTCTGTTCCATGAAGACATGTTCGTCTCTTTCCCAGCTCAACCTTACCAGGTGACCCTTGGTCTGTGCTGTGAGGAGGGGGTCCCACTACCCATCTGAAGTGAGTGTGGCGAGGCCGGAAGGAGAGGACTTGACCTCAGCAGCAGGCTCCAAGGAGGAACCAGGAAAGGTACCCCTGCAGAGAGCAGGAAGAGTCACACAGGAGTGGGGCAGGGCCCTGCAGAGCCTGACCCAGTGGATGCCTCAGGCAGCCAGGGCTCTCCTGCCATTAGCAGAAATGACTAATTATTTCCCGACCCACAGGACAGTTAACAGGGTCCCCGAGAGACAAGAGACACGAGAGATGGACAGCAAGACAGTATTCTGATCAAATTATCAAAGTTTATTGTTTTACACACCACAATATAAAGGAAAGCAAGCAGGGTGTAGGGAGGGGGTACGAGTGGGCAAACATTGTCTCCCGGGAACAGTCTCTTAGGAGGCAAGCACTGTCTCTAAACATTGTCTCTAGGAAGAAGTCTCTCAGAGTCTTCTCTCAGAATCTCATGACAAAGCTGGCTTGGACTTCAAGGAAGCTGGCAAACTAAAATGAAGTGGAAAGAGATCGCTATAGTGACCTAACTGTAGGTGAGCTCTGTTTGTTCTAACCAACATGAGCTCTATAGGTGCTGACCAACTTGCTATTTGGCAAACCTGAAAGCTAATATTTTTCCTTCTAAAGGCAGGCTTGAGCATGTAAGATGGCTGAAAGGAGGAGGAGGCTCTGAGACCCAAGTGAGAACGGCTCCAGCAATTATTGTGTTTGAGAGGGAGGGTGGAGCCATGGTGGGCAGGGGGCCTGGTCTTGCTCTGCCCAGGTGTTCAACTGGAGAGATTTGTGGCTGAAGGGGACCCTGCTACACACACAACCCAACAACATATGAGAGGTATCTACAGTTCTGGCTTCACCCTAAGGATGTGGATGTGGCCGGTGTAGATTTCTACCTTGGAACACAATCTCCAAAGATGACACAGAGGGAAATGGGTGGGGTGGGGGGATTGATAGCTCTCAGGTATTGAATGAGTCTCCAGAGAACTTTTTTTTTTAAGATTTATTTATTTATTGTATGTAAGTATACTGTAGCTGTCTTCAGACACTCCAGAAGAGGGCGTCAGATCTTGTTACAGATGGTTGTGAGCCACCATGTGGTTGCTGGGATTTGAACTCAGGACCTTCAGAAGGGCAGTTGGTGTTCTTAACCGCTGAGCCATTGTCCTGTCCTGCGGGACTCAGTTATTCATGGATCTGGCCTTGAAAGGTAGAATGGGCGAGATAGGAGAGCAAGACCAAGCAAAATCATTGTCAAGGTCTGTTTATTGGAGGTTTTAAGCAGTAAGGAGGGGGAACGGGGGAAGGTAATAAATCTGAAGCAATCAGGTGAAATATCCTCGGAATGCAAGGGTGAGGACAGTTGGGTAAAGGTCAGTTTATTGATTAGCTAGTTCCTGTATAAGGTTCCGGTAACTAAATATTTGGTCAGTTTATTGATTAACTAGCTCCTGGAACAGTGGATGAGGGAGGGTGCTGAGTCAGTTGCATATGTGACTTAGGAGTACTTGTAAGATGGTTGCACTCCAGCCCCTTAATGTGGGCGTTTGTCTCCAACAAGCCATCTCTCCAGCCCCTCCAGAGAACTTTCTAGACATATTCATTCCCTCTGTGCTAGTTCAGCATGACCCACCTGTAAGACTTCTACACTTTGAATGCCAAGGAGAATGTGCCTGGATTCTCGGGGAGAGGTGCCCGGGGGTGGGGAGACATGCAGAATTTGTGTCCAAAGCAAGAAAGGGGTCTGTGACAGATGGCTGGAAATCCAGGCTATGAGCCCATTCCCACGGCAACTCATAGAAGCCTATCAGAGTTCCATTTGGTTGTTTCAGGGACCGGATCTTACTGTGTTGCCTAGGCTGGCCTAAAAATCACTAGGTAGTCCAGGCTGCCCTCTAACTCATCGCAATCTTGCTGCATCAGTTTCTTGAGGAGGGTTACAGGTGTGAACTACCATACCGTACTTCAGTATAAGTTTTTACTCTAAGGCTTTTTAAAAATTAAGTGTGTGTGTATGCATGTGTGCTGCTAATAACAAATTTCTGCTAACAGGGTGTATGACTTACGGTGTGTATCTTTCACTTATCCACCTACCTACCCACTTATCTATGCATTCATCCACCCACCCACAACCTTACCTATCCATCTATCCACCCACCCACCCACAACCTTACCCATCCACCTACTCACACATCCACCCACAACCTTACCTATCCATCTATCCACCCACCCTCTCACAACCTTACCCATCTACCCACCCACCCACAATCTTACCCATCCATCCACCCATCCACTTATCCACCCACAACCTTACCCAGCTATCCACCCCCACCCCCACCCATTCATCTACCCATCCATCCTCCCACAACACTACCCTGCCATCCTCTACCCGCCCACTTAGTCACCCACCTACCCATCCAGTTATTCATCCACCTATTCATCCATCCACCCACCCACAACCTTACCCACCCATCCACCCACCTACAATCTTACCCATCCAGCCACCCATCCACCTACCCACCCATCCACCCACCCACCCACAACCTTACCCAGCTATCTACCCTCCCACCCACCCACAACCTTACCCATCCATCCACCCACCCACCCACCCACAACCTTACCCAGCTATCTACCCTCCCACCCACCCACCTACCCACCCAGTTACTCATCCATCCATCCACCCACCTGCCCACTTAACCATCCACGCATCTGTTCACCTTCAGCTTTATCCTGGACTGGAATTTCTGCCTGCAAAAGCAGGCGAACGGGAGCTGGACTGGAATTCGTGTGTGTGGGGCTGCCCGTCAGTGCCTTGTGTGCAGGCACACATGCACTTGTCTGCACCAGGGGTCAGGAACCAACCTCGGGGGTCTGTCTTCAGGAGCCATCCACCTGCTTTGTTTGTTTGTTTGTTTTTTATTATCTCACCGGAAACTGGGGCTCTCCAGTTAGACTAGACTGGTTAGTGAGCCTCGTGGATCTAGCTGTAGTAAGAGCACACCAGTACATTCAGCTTTTGCATGGGTTCTGGGGACCAACCTCAGATCTCATATCTTCCTGGCAAGCATTTTTACATTTTTATCCCTTGAGCAATCTTCCCTGCATCTGGTCTAGTATTCTTTTTTGTTTGTTTTTCAAGATAGGGTTTCTCTGTGTAGCCCTGGCTGTCCTGGAACTCACTCTGTAGACCAGGCTGGCCTTGAACTCAGAAATCTGCCTCTGTCTCCCAAGTGCTGGGATTAAAGGTGTGCACCACCACTGCCTCTGGTCTAGTATTCTCTTAGAAGTATTCATTTCCAGGAATTTGGGGGTAGGCATTTCCTGCTTAAGATGGTCCCAGGCAGTCTCATGGGGTTCAACGCCCATCCGGCTTCATTTCCGTAACAGCTTGCGTTTAGTCGTTTTATATAATCAATTTTCACTTTAGATTTTCCTGGCACAAAGCCTTCTCTGGCTGAAAACTGGCTGTACCAGAGGTCCCCATGGACTTTCCATGAGCGACGGGGTGTCTTTAAGGCAAAATGCTTTTATCGATGCCTCTGCGGTGTGTGGTACATAAACCAGGGTCACAGCCCTTAGAGTCTGTCTGTCACTGTGAAGATAAACTCCTTTTCTAGGTGGGAAAGGCTGTTTGGGTGAACGACTTTCATTAAGATAATAATAACAGTTATTATTAGAATGTGGTTAGGTAGTCAAGATAGACCCATGGGAAAACACAGCTGGGATCTCAGCCTGCAATTAGGAGCCAGACAGGAGCCTCAGACTTGCAGGTTCCCCACCCGGGGCTTCGGAGCCTGGCTGGGGCTTCCCTGGGTATCTGCTCGCTCCTGCCTCCCAGAAGCCGCCTCAGCTCAGCTTCCCCTGAGCAGCCAAGGGAGAGCTGGCTGGCCAACTGTGATTGGCTAAGCTGGAGGCTGTTGCTAGGTTACCAGTCTACTGAGACTAGGTGAGCGCATATGTGCGCACAGCCCCATCCTCCTCCCCAGATGCATCCCACACAGCAGGCCTAATTCTTGCACATCCGAGAACAGGATCCAGTCATTTCCAGGGTCGGGCAGCCATGGCTCTTCACCTCCGTGTGGGGGAAGGGAAGACGGGCACCTGCTTTAACTCTTTGAGTCATCTTGAATAACCATTTGCCTCCTTGGGCCTCAGTGTCCCCTTTTGATATCCAGAGCTCACTGATTTATTCGTTATCTGTGTAACCGTCTGCCCCTGGACTCCAGACGCTATATTGAATACTAAGGATTAGTAAGACCTCTTTGCTCTTGGGAAAGGGGTAAATATGTCCAATTTAATCAAATAATATACACAGACAGCCAATTATCTCTTTCCTTCCCCTTCGATGATCGTTCTAGCCCCTGATTTTTCTCAAACCCAGCCTAGAGCCGTCTCCCATAGACGATGCATGTTGCCAGATTGGCCCTGTAACTCCTGAGACCAGGGGCACACCCTCTCAGCCACGTTTTTACTATGTCCACGTATTTTGTTTCTTTTTTTTCTTTTTTCTTTTTCTTTTTTTTCTTTTTTTTTCTTTTTTTTTTTTTTTTTTTTTTTTTTTTGGTTTTTTTTTTTCGAGACAGGGTTTCTCTGTGTGGTCCTGGCTGTCCTGGAACTCACTCTGTAGACCAGGCTGGCCTCGAACTCAGAAATCCACCTGCCTCTGCCTCCCAAGTGCTTGGATTACAGGTGTGTGCCACCACACCCGGCTCGTATTTTGTTTCTTATTTTAACTTTATTTATTTTCAGGTCTATGGGTGCTTTGTCTGCATGTATGTCTGTGCGCCACATTTGTGATGTTCTCTTTTTTTCTTTCTTTCTCTCTCTCTCTCTTTCTTTTTTTGGGGTGAGGGTGGTTTCGAGACAGGGTTTCTCTGTGTAGCCCTGGCTGTCCTGGAACTCACTCTGTAGACTAGGCTGGCCTCAAACTCAGAAATCTGCCTGCCTCTGCCTCCCAAGTGCTGGGATTAAAGGCGTGCGCCACCACCGTCTGGCATGTCCTTTCTTTTTAAAATTTATTAATTTATTTAATGTATATGAGTACATTGTAGCTGTGATGGTTGTGAGCCTTCATGTGGTTGCTGGGGATTGAATTTAGGAGATTTGTTTGCTCCAGTCAGCCCCGCCCACTCAGTCCCTGACTGCCCTGGCCCAAAGATTTATTATTCTTTGTGATTACACTGTAGCTGTCTTCAGACACACCAGAAGAGGGTGTCAGATCTCATTATGAATGGTTGAGAGCCACCATGTGGTTGCTGGGATTTGAACTCAGGACCTTCCAGAGAGCAGTCAGTGCTCTTAACCACTGAGCCATCTCTCTAGCCCCATGTTATGGAGGCCAGAAGAGGGTGACAGATTCCCCCAGAATGGGGCTACAGATGGTTGCGAGCCACCGTGCAGGTGCTGGATATCAAATCTGGCTATTCTGAAAGAACAGCCAGTACTCTTAAGCCCTGAGCCATCTCCCCAGCCCTCTGCTTTGACATATTTTGAAGAGGATGCTGGGAAAGATTGCTGCCTTGTTCAGTGGACGCTTAGTTCATGCCACATGGACAATTTCAGGCATGGCCAAGACTCAGTGCATACCATATGCAGGGAGCTTTCACACTGTGTCGTAACTTGATAAGGTAGATATTTTCCCTTGGTGGTTGGTTTTTGTGAGACAGGGTTTTATGTAGCTCAGGCTGGCCTCTAACTTGCTTTGTAGTAGAGGATAACCTTGAGCCCCTGATCGTCCTGCCTCCATCTCCACAGTGCTGGGGTTGTAGGTACACACCAAGTCCAGCTTATACAGCTGGAGACTTCGTGCGTGCTGGAAAGCACACTTCTAACTGACAAATTCTCAGGCCGGAAGAAGGTGTCTTTGCTTATATTAAAAACATGTAACTGCTGGGCATGGTGGTGCCTGCCTTTTAATCCCAGCCCTTGGATGGCAGAGTAGGCAGATTTCTGAGTCTGAATCTAGCCTGGTCTATAAAGCAAGTTTAAGGATAGCCAGGGCTACACAAACAAATGTCCATGTATGTGTGGGTGTGTATGCGTGTATTACATATATGCATATATACATGTATATGCATATATGTATGTATGTATGTGCACATACATATGTATGAGTACATATGTATATGTGCATGTACATACATGTGTATATGTGTGCATATATGTATACATATAACTTTCTATTTTTAAAAAATTCTGTGCATGTGAGTGCACACGTGTAGGTGTGTTTGGTCATGGGAACATGCCCAGCACACGTGTGCTTTGTGGAGGTCAGCGAACAGCTTGTGTGATTAGCTCTCTCCACGCGCTGGTTCCCAGGGATAGAACCCAGGCTCACCTGCAAGTGCTTTTACCTGCCGAGCCATGCCGCTGGGCTCTCTTCCCTTACTTTATAGATGGTGGAACTGACTGAACATACCTGGGTAGCCAGTGCTGCCCCAGACGGATTGTGTGACCTGGGATTGGAAGCAAATCTGCATGGCTTTGCAGTACAGATCTGTGGTTACAGATGACAAAACTCCCCGAGTACCTGAAAGTCAGTGCTGTGGCTTCACCCTGCCCCTGACAGACCCCTCATCTCAGTCCTCATTTCCTGCAGAACTTCCTTGCACTGGAGGCTTTTGAAGCCTGAGTTGACCACACTAGTCAATACAATTGATTCTTGCTGGTTACAGACTTCCCGTCCAGCAATCTCAGCGCTGGGGAGATACGGGGAGGTGGCTCGGGGGTTGAAGGTCGTTCTTGGCACTATAGTAAGTTTGAGGCCAGCCTGTGGTACAGAAACCCATATATCATAATTGAGTGTGCTCCCTGTCCTTGTGTGGCCTCATGGCCAGGCTTTCAAGGCAGAGTCAAGCGACAGCTTCCTTCCTCTCAGTGTTCACTGGACAAGCACAAGAACCTGCCCACCGCTGTCCTAGAGACTGGCGGGGTGGGAGGACGTTGGCCCTGAAGGATGCCCAGGCTGTCTGGAGGGTTCCTGAAGGGCCTCTGTGGATACCACATCCTGATGGGCTATTGAGAGAGGGAAGGGGGGTTGGAGAGATGGCTCAGCGGTTAAGAGCACTAACTGCTCTTCCGAAGGCCCTGAGTTCAAATCCCAGCAACCACATGGTGGCTCACAACCATCTGTAATGAGATCTGATGCCCTTTTCTGGAGAGTCTGAGGACAGCTACAGTGTACTTACATATAATAAATGAACCTTGAGAGAGAGAGAGAGAGAGAGAGAGAGAGAGAGAGAGAGAGAGAGAGAAAGAGACTTCACACACACACACACACACACCAGAACTGCCTGCCACCTGTAGTAGAAGTAGCTGGTGGGGACTGGGTCGTGGCAACTCACTCAGCTGGGGTTTCCTGACCAGGACACTCTGAGCCCAAGACACTACTTTCAAACCCCATGTTGCTGTGGTGATGAAATTATTTGAACAAAAGTAAGGCAGGAAGAGAGCTTGATTTTGGCTCATTTTGAGGGTGACGGGGATGTCATGAGGGCAGGAGCTTGAGAGGGCTGCTGAGGGCTCAGAGAGATACCAGGAGGGTGGGGGTGGGGGGGTCACCCCCCTCTCTCCCCACTAGGCAGTCCAGGACCCCAACCTAGGCAATGGTGCTGCCCCCTTTCAGACTGAGTATTCTCTTCAGGTAACTCCATCTAGAATTTCCCTGACATGCATACCCAGAAGTTTGTCTCCCATGTAATTCTGGTTTATTTCCAGTTGACAATAGTAACCACCACAGAGGCCTTTGAATGGGAGAAAGTGCTGGAAAATCACAGACATGTAAAGAAGTGAAGGCTCCAAACCCAGCGATGACCATGTTTGATATTCTCTCCCTCTCTCTCCCTGCCCTCCTCTCCATTTCTCCCCTCCCCTCTCTGAGACAGGGTTTTCCATGTGAGCATGACTGGAGAGCTCTATGTAGACCTGTAAAGTAACTTTTACTCACCTGATGTAATCATCCCGTCAGTCTGCTAACCCGGGCCTAGTCCTGGAAGCTTCTAGCCTCCTTATGATCTAACCTAGGATGTTTTCATCCTCTGAGACTTGCTGATGAGTAGGCTCACCCTTTCCATCTCTTTCTGAGCTCTGGCTGGTGGGTTCAGCTCAGCTGTTGTTGCTCAAACTCTTCTCCAAGCTGACTGATTCGGTCTGGCTTCTCTCTGCTTCTCACTGAATTGCTCTGCTTGGCCTCTTACTGTCAATCTGTTCTAATGTTCTGGCTCCTCATCCTCTGGCTCGTTCTGCCTTCACCTGTGTCTAGCTTGTTCTCTCTCTGCAACCATCTGTGTAAAACACTTCCTGTAAACTGCTTCCTCTCTTTTTCTCTCTGTGCTCTCTTAAATAGCCTCTCTTTTCTTCTGTTATCATCAGCCTCCTAGTCTGTCAAATCTTTCTCTGATTCATCACTTTGTCTGCCACTCAATTAAACCCACTTTCAAACATGGGTGCTTCCTTCTATAAACTCACTTTACCTTCGCTGTTTGGGATTAAAGGTGTGTGCTAAGGGCTTACACCACAACTAGAAACAGGGTTTTGTTGTTGTTTTAGTAAACAACAGAATCTCAGGGTTCACACTGTGATCAAATATCCTGTAACATAGACCAGATTCAAATTGAACTTGAAGCAATCCTCTCGCCCCATCTCCAGAGTTGTGGGATGACTGCTATGAACCATCACAACTGCTAGTGGTTGACTCCACCAAAGGACATTTGTTTGACCTGGTTACATATCCACTTCTCCTCCCCATCACTAAAGAATCTGGGAGGAGAGCGAGGGAGGAGGGAGAGACAGTGAGGGAGGAGGGAGAGACAGGGAGGGAAGAGGGAGAAACAGGGAGGGAAGAGGGAGAGACAGGGAGGGAGGAGGGAGAGACAGTGAGGGAAGAGGGAGAGAAAGGGAGGAGAGAGAGACAGGAGGGAGAGACAGTGAAGGAGGGAGGAGGGAGAGACAGTGAGGGAAGAGGGAGAGGGAGGGAGGGAGGAGGGAGAGACAGTGAAGGAGGGAGAGACAGGGAGGAGGGAGAGAAAGTGAGGGACCCCCAAGGACAGATACACAGGGACTCTGAGAACACACACACACAGAAACCAGGAGGGAAGAAAGAAGATGCAGAGAGACAGACAATCTTTCAGATTGTGCCTGTTTTAAGCATCAAAAAAGAATTTTAAGCCAACTGCCTCCAGGCTGAGAGAGACCAGCCCACCCCCCTCTGGTTGTGTGTGTCTGGGTGGTACAGAGCTGGTTTCCACACTGAACCATTTCAGATGCACGGACCCTGGAAATGTCAGTACTATTTCCACTCTCTACTGCCGCTCCTCCCTGTCGCTCCCTCCCTATGGGAATGAATCCTGTTCTAAAGCTGAAGTTAGAGCAAGCTCTTGAGGCTTGACTCATGTAGACCTTTGACCTTGTATGCCCACTTCTAGTGGTTTGTCCCAAAGGGAATAGTCCGGGACATGAACAGAGAATTTAGCATGGATCATTTCTTCTGATATATATATGTATATATTCATATATATTCATCTATTTGTGTTTTATGTTTATGAGTGTTTGCCTGCAATGATTGTCTATGCACCAAGTGCATGCAGTGCCCACAGAGCCCAGAAGAGGGCGCTGGATGCCCTGGAACTGGAGTTACAGATTGTTGAGTGTTGGGAATTGAACCTGGATCCTCTGGAAGAACAGCCAGTGCTCTTAACCACTGAGCCATCCCTCCATTACTCTGGCAGACTAGTCTTTAAAATTGTATGTGCACTTGAGTGTGTACATGCTTGTGTGCATGCCTGCCTGTGTGCTTGCATGCATGTGTGTGTGCATGCATGTGCTGGTGTGAATGAAAATGTCCCTGAAGGCTCAGGAGGTGGAATATGTGTCCCAGGTTTGTTGAACTCTATTAGGTTCAGGAGGCAGAGCCTTGCTGGGGGAGGGCGTGTCATGGAAACCATGAGGTTTCAGAAGCCTGAGCCATTCCCAGTCAGCTGTCTCTGACTGTGGCTTCTGTTATGAGCCCTCTGCGTCTGCTCTGGCTGCCGTGTCTTGCTGGCTTCCACATTCCCACATCTCGGCAGACTTTTATCTCGCTACTGGAAGCCCAAGCCAATCCTCCCTCTGTGTGTTCTTTGATCCTAGTGGTTGATCAGAGTCATGGAAGAGTAGCTAGTAAGGTGTTTGTTCTTGTGTGACATGCCCCAGTGGAGGTCAGAGGACAACCTCTAGAGGTCGGTTCTCCCCAAGCACTTGTGGGTCAGGAGGATGGAGCGTGGGTCGGCAGGCTTGGCGGCAAGCCACTTCACCCACAGAGCCCTCCCACAGGCCTTCAAAAGATGTCATCATCGTCTTTTTCTGCTCCTCCTCCTCCTCTTCCTCCTCCATGTTTCAAAACAGGATTTCTCTGTGTAGCCCTAGTTGTACGGGAACTTGCTTTGTAGACCAGGTTGTCTGCATCAGGGGGCTGGAAGCGAGGGCTCAGTGGTTAAGAGCACTGACTGCTCTTCCAGAGGTCCTGGGTTCAAATCCCAGCAACCACATGGTGGCTCACAGCCATCTGTAATGGGATCCGATGCCATCTTCTGGCATGTAGGTGTGCATGTAGATAGAGCACTGTATATCTATATCTATCTATGTATCTATATATCTACAATTTTTAAAAAGGAGGAATAGGCCAGGCGATGGTGTCGCACACCTTTAATCCCAGCACTTGGTAGGCAGAGGCAGGTGGATTTCTGAGTTCAAGGCCAGCCTGGTCTACAGAGTGAGTTCCAGGACAGCCAGGGCTACACAGAGAAACCCTGTCTCGAAAAACCAAAAATTAACAAAACAAAACAAAACACAACAACAACAAAACAAAACAAAAAGGAGGAATAGGAGAAATCAGGCCACACATTAATTTCTGGATAGAAATGAATTCTGACTCTTTGTTCCTTCTGTTTCTTTGGATTTCTGTCTTGTTTTTAAGGTGGGGTCTATGTAGCCCAGGCTATCCTCAAACTCCTGATCCTCCCTAGACCTGGGGCCGCAGTAGACTCGTACCTCCATGCCTGCTTGTACCGGGTTTGTTTGGTGTTCCCCGCACATGTATGGGTGTGCTTCCTGTGACAGAAACACACTTTCCTGCATCACCCCCAGGCACTGCCAGAGATTCTCTCCAGAGCTGGTGGAACAGGCTGAGGCAGGGCGAAGGCGGCCTGTGACCTCGGGTAGCCTGTTAAGAATTTAAACAAAACAAAAAACCAACGTAGGCCGGAGAGACGACTCAGCACTTAAGAGTACTGGCTGCTCTTCTAGCTGACCTAGATGGAGTCCCAGACCCACTTGGGGGCTCACAACCACCTGCAACTCCAGTTCCAGGGCGTGCATCACCCCTCTGACCTCCGTGGCAATCAGCAAAGGCATGGCGGCACACCTAGCTTGTGCTGTGATGTGTGTGCATAAACAAAGATTTTTTTTTTTTTTTTTTTTTTTTGGTTTTTCAAGATAGGGTTTCTCTGTGCAGCCCTGGCTGTCCTGGAACTCACTTTGTAGACCAGGCTGGCCTCGAACTCAGAAATCTGCCTTCCTCTGCCTCCCAAGTACTGGGATTAAAGGCGTGCGCCACCACCGCCCGGCACAAAGGTTTTTTTAAAGATAGATTTTTTTTATTATATGTGAGTACACTGTTGCTGTCTTCAGACACACCAGAAGAGGGCATCAGATCCCATTACGGATGGTTGTGAGCCACCATGTGGTTGCTGGGATTTGAACTCAGGACCTCAGGAAGAGCAGTCAGTGCTCTTAACCCCTGAGCCATCTCTCTAGCCCGTAAACAACGTTTTAAACAGCTCATCTGATGGCACACGTCTGTCATCCCAGCACTAGGGAACTGGCAGAAGGGGGACCCGGAGTCCAAGGTCGTTCCAGCCTACACCAGTTCCAGGAGCACCTGCCTCCGGCGTAATCTGTCTTCTGGGTGACCTGGGACCTTGGTGGCCTCTTGCCAGGTTGTTTTCTAACCTGCCAGCTGGTCACCACCCTCCCGAGAGGAGAGAGGGTGCTGATTGCTCATGCCTACCCATCACAGCCGGGCTTCCTGCTCAGGAAGGAGTCTGGGGTCCCTACCTTGGTGCAATGCGACTGTGATCTGGGTCTGGGTGGGGGATGCCTCGGAGTCAGGAAACGAAACAAATCAGCAGCAAAACAACGTTGCCTGACTGTGACCTCAGGCAAGACACTTGTCCCTGCCTCAGTTTCCCTATCTGTCCAATGCTACTCCGGCATTACTAAGTAGTCTTTAGGATTAGACCAGTAATGTATATTCTGAGAACTGTAAAATGCAATAGGAATAAACTATCCTGCCGGACGTGGTGGTGCACGCCTGTAATCCCAGCACTTGGGAGGCAGAGGCAGGCGGGTTTCTGAGTTCGAGGCCAGCCTGGTCTACAGAGTGAGTTCCAGGACAGCCAGGACTACACAGAGAAACCCTGTCTCCAACAACAACAACAACAACAACAACAACAACAACAACAAAGGAATAAGCTACCCTTTTGTCGCTGAATTGTTACCTTCTCTGTGTGTCAGCCACGGATCGATTGCCAGGCACCAGAATTCCAGACTCTCCAGGCTGGAAAGACTCTGCCCCTCCCACGCACACACACACCCCAATCTGGTGGATAAGCCTCCTGACAGAGGCGCTTATGCGTCCTCCGCTCCGCTACCTCCCACGGCAGAGAGCTCATGACTACACAAGTCCCCGTTACATATGCATTGACACTATCTTTAAACTAATTTTCCCAAATGAGATAGTTGTTTAAGGACTGGCTGTGTAGCCCAGTGGTCAAGCACCCAATTTATGCAAATGTGCACAAAGCTCCGAGTTCAATCCCTGGCACCAAGAGAAAACAGTATTTGTGACACTGGAGAGAGGTGACTTAGTCGTTAAGTGCCTTTGCTGCTCTTACAGAGGACTTAAGTTTACTTCCCACTGGCCATGTCATACCCTTCCCAGCCGCCTTTAGCTCCAGCTCCGGGGGATCCAATCCCGGCTAGCATCTTTGGGCAGGGTTACAGCTAGGTAGACAGAGTTCTTCCCAGCATGCACTCGGCCCTGGGTCCTCTCCTTGGCATGGCATACACCAAGCATGGAGCCACGCCTGTAAACCCCCCCCCCCCCCGCACTGCTGAGGAGGAGATCGTACAATCGGGAGTTGAAGGCCATCCTTGGCTTCGCAGTGAGGGTGAAGTCGGCCGAGGGTTACATGCCCTCTAAGCAAGTGCCCTTGTCACTTGGTAAGAGACTTCCAATTGCGCCTGTGTCTGAGCAGGAATTTCATATAGGAGCCTCAAAAACACAACCTGGTGGCAGACCTCAGGTGTGGGGACAGGAAATCGGGGGGGATCTGTTTTGCCTGGAGTAAATAGTTTTTAGCCATTGACAATTTCTGGTGGGTGGCCATGCATGGTCCAGAAGCAGGACACCTGGGTCCCACGCTGGCGCTGGTGTCTCCCAGCTGTAGGGTATCTTGGACTTCCTCCTTTATGGTCCGGCTCTGTCCTGGTCCCCAGACCCCAGGGTCCAAAGCCTCCTCGCTGTGTACTTTCAGGTGAAATGAGCCCGGGCCCCTCCCCCATGGCCCTGCGTGGTTGCCTGGTTTGCCAAGGGTGCATCTCCCTCTGCTCCCTCCACAGAGGAGTACCTCAGAGTGCTGAATAAGGGCCTGGCCGAGGTGAAGAAGTTCTTCCTGGGACCCCTGTCTCCGTCCTGCAAGATGGTACAGATGATGCGACGGTTTTTGTACGACGTGCTCCCGGAGGACTCCTACAAGTTCGCCACCGGGAGGCTGCACGTGAGCCTCACCCGAGTCACGGACGGAGAGAACGTCGTGGTTTCCGAGTACCGGTCCAAGGAAGAGCTCATCGAGGCAAGGCCGGGTTGGGGCGGCCCCACCTGGGGGTCGGGGGCAGCTCAGCCCCCCCCTCCTCTTTTCTGCTTGCCTGGCCTTTCCCGTCCTTCCTGCCCATGACCCTGCCAGGAGCAGTTCTATAAGAGGAGACTAGATTAGTCTACTAGGCAGCCCAGCAGATTACCAAGGCCCCAACTAGGGATTGGGATGGGAAGTGAGTTTCAGAATGTTTCCTGAGCCAGTACCTTACTTTAAGAAATGGAGAATTGAAGACGGGTAGTGGTGGTGCACACCTTTAATCCCAGCACTTGGGAGGCAGAGGCAGGCGGACTTCTGAGTTCGAGCCCAGCCTGGTCTACAGAGTGAGGTCTAGGACAGCCAGGGCTATACAGAGAAACCCTGTCTCGAAAAACCAAAAAAAAAAAAAAAAAAAAAAAAAAAAGGAGAATTGAAGACGGGCAGTGGTGGTGCACACCTTTAATCCCAGCACTTGGGAGGCAGAGGCAGGCGGACTTCTGAGTTTGAGGCCAGCCTGGTCTACAGAGTGAGTTCCAGGACAGCCAGGGCTATACAGAGAAACCTTGTCTCGAAAACAAACAAACAAACAAACAAAAACAAACAAACAAACAAAAAGAAATGGAGAATTGGTTGGGGCCAGGGGTCATTAGCACCCACCCCAGGGTGTAACATCTCAGCCCCGTCTCTCTCCAGGCCCTGTATTGCAGCTGCTTTGTTCCTGTCTACTGTGGCCTCATCCCCCCAATGTACCGGGGCGAGGTGAGTCACTGGGTGAGGTGAAGCCCTGGGGCACCTTAAGGTGAGGAACATTTACTACCCAGAATTCCTAGCTTTTTAAGGGGTGCCTTCTTCTCTAGTTGGTCCAAGTCCCTCTCCAGACCCACCAGCCCTATACTGAACCCACCAAGTCGAGGCTCCAAGGTTGCAAGGTTCCCCCAGAAGTCGGCGTGCAGAACACAGACCCCAGAACACAGGGACCTGCGACCCTGACTGAGACCATCTTTGGGGCTATGTAGGTCAGTGGTCACAGGCTTTCAAGTGCCCATGAGTAACTCATGAGTCCTAAGATAATGAGGACTCTGCTTTAACAGACCCGGGCAGGCCAAGATTCTGCATCTCTGGCTGGCCTTAGGGTGCCGTGGGACTGGTCTCCTGGCGACCGTCTGAATAGCAGTGATGGACCCGAGTGGTCCAGACATTTTATGGGACTCTTGGGATACAGAGCCTATGTGCTGGACATGCCTTGTTCAGTTCATAAGCCCCACCCCCACTCCAAAAGAAAGGGATTGGGGGTGGGTGTTCCGTGAGGTTGGGGAAGGGGGCTTGGTCTCTTGAGTCATTCGGTGGAGGGAGCCCATACAGAGGCCAGTTACCAGCAGATTCTCTGAGGGAGAACAGTCCAGGGCCAGAGCATCCGACTTGGAGTCCCGAGGCCACTATAGACGCAGCAAATGACCACGCCCACACCATCCAGTCACAGTCGCCTTGTGGCCCCAGCTCCTCCACGTCGTCGTCTCTGGCTGAGCCTCTCTCTCCTCTTCCCCGCAGAGATACATCGATGGCGGCTTCACGAGCATGCAGCCCTGCGCCTTCTGGACGGACTCCATCACCATCTCCACCTTCAGCAGCCAGCAGGATATCTGCCCCAGGGACTGCCCCGCCATCTTCCACGACTTCCGAATGTTTAACTTCTCCTTCCAGTTCTCCTTGGAGAATATCACCCGCATGACGCACGCGCTGTTCCCCCCGGACCTGGTGGTGAGTGTCAGGACCGGCGGGGCGGGATCCAGAACAGAGGGGACCCTCCTTCTGTGCCTCTCCCCTCAGAGGGGCCAGGGGTTTGCCGTGTTTAAGGGATTGCTAAAAACCGACAGGGCTAAAGATGTCACTCAGCTGGTAGAATGCTTGCCTAGCTTGCATGGAGCCCTGGGTTCGACTCCCCAGCACCACACAAACCGAGGACAGTGGAGTACTGTAATCCCAGTCCTGGGGGTGCAGAGGCAGGAGGATCAGGAGTTTAAGGTCATCCTTAACTGCATATGGACTTTGAGGTTAGCCTGGGCTACATGTCATCCTATCTCCAAACAAAATCCCACAGCAGAATAAATGGCCAGCAAAGACCTAAATGTTTCCAGTTTGCCCCCCACCTCAGAAAAAGCTCTGTGGCCATAGCTCTCACACACACACACACCCAATACCGGCTGCAAAGATACAGTCACTATCCCCATTTGACAGGTGGAGACAGTGAGGCTGTGCATGGTTACACAGCCAATGAAGAGCAGTGCTGAGACTCGAACCAAACACCAAGCTCTGTCCTCCTTATGACCCACATAAGAAGGGTCATAAGTTGGTGGTCTCTGGTTCCCCAGAAACATCCCACCAAGTCCCACAATGGAGGCTGGGAACAGATGGCCGACACGCTGACACGCCCACGCCTACCATATAGCAATTGCTTCCCGGCTCTCCTGGGCTGATGGTGGGGGGTGTGACCCAGGGCTTGCTGCCGGGGTCCCGTGGTCCCAGGTAGGAGGGACAGCAGGAGTCCCTGTAAGTCTACTTACAGAGCTATGGTGGGACGCTGGCTCTCTTGGTGACTGCAGTGACGTTTATATTCCTCTCCACCATCTAGATCCTGCAGGAATACTACTATCGCGGATACGATGATGCTGTCTCATACCTGCGGAGGCTGAGTGAGTACCTGGAGCCTGGGGGGGGGGTGCAAGGGGTGTGGCAGGGGTGGGAATATAAACCTGGGTAGAGGACAGTGTCCCAAAGCTGTAGCCAAGAAAGCTGGGCTGAAGGACAGAGACCCAGCAGGCCACATTACCCAAGAAGGCAGGGGGTTGAAGAAAACGAAAACAACAATATATATATATATATATATATATATATATATATATGTTTTAGTCTTTTGAGACAGGGATTCTCTGTGTAGCTGTGTAGCCCTGGCTGTCCTGGAACTCATTCTGTAGACCAGGCTGGCCTCGAACTCAGAAATCTGCCTGCTTCTGCCTCCCAAGTGCTGAGACTAAAGGCGTGCGCCACCACTGCCCGACTTAAAAAATTTCTAGCCGGGTGGTGGTGGCGCACATTTGTGTGATTCGCTGATCGACATCCTTTGTTGGTCTGGGAAGGGGGGCGGACCCATCTCCTCTTACCTTTATCAGACAAGTACCATCAGTAACTGAGGCGGGTTTGTTCAAACTCTGTGAAGGCGTGGCAAGCGTCCCTAAGGGGAGAGATCAAAGACCTGCCTGCACTTAGGGTTTAACTACCTAGAATGTGGTTTTAGTCGGAGGGAATTCCTGGGCCAGGGCTGCTTACTGACTGACCCTTCTCCATGTGATCACACAGTCTTCGGAATCGATATATAATATTCTATCACGGTTGTACAAAACACTCGACTTCTGGCCTTTGAGTTCCAAGCATTCCTTATTCTGACATGTCTATAGATCTCTGTGACTTAAAAAAAAAATATATATATATATATATATACTTCAGGGAGCCGGGCGTGGTGGCACACGCCTGTAATCCCAGCACTTGGGAGGCAGAGGCAGGTGGATTTCTGATTTCGAGGCCAGCCTGGTCTACAGAGCGAGTTCCAGGACAGCCAGGACTACACAGAGAAACCCTGTCTCAAAAAAAAAAAAAAATATATATATATATATATATATATATATATATATATATACTTCAGGGAAAGAAATATTTTGGGACAAAAGTAAGACAGAGACAGAGATCAAGAACCACTTGGGTTTTAGAGACAAGTGGGGTTCTCAGCCCACCCCTAAGCTGTATATGCTTGGAAAAAATATCACTTCTGCTCTGAGTCTTATTTCTAATTTTGTAAAGAAGGGTTTGTACCCTAGCTCCTGAAGCCTTTGGGGTGGCCGGTAATGAATCTCCTGGAGTCCCAGCTTCCGTATCTGTAAAGGAAGGGGGTGATGGTAGTGACTCTCTCAGGGAGTTTTACTGTGAGCTCCCAGAACCTGGAGGGTGTGTGGGGGGGTCAGTCTTCTTGGGCCATCAGCTGGGAAGCCCTCAATCTTCCTGGGTGCCCGTGTTTGTGAGGAACTTGAGGTTGGGAAGATCTTATAGTCTAATACTTAGATTTTGGAGGCGACTCCATTTACCGAGCCAGGGCACACCCTTCTGCATCTGGGTCACACCTTAACTACACACTCGCTCTGTTCCTGTCCCACTGCAAAGAAAGCCTGGGTTCTTCCCAGGCTCCTTGTGATGCTCACATCGTCCGCCAGGTGGCGCCAGCGCACGCACGAGTCCCTCCCTTTCCTCCTGCCAGGCCTTTTGTATTTTTCTACCCACACAGAATATGATCAGGATCTACTAGTACCTGGAGCCACAGGGTTCCCACCTGCCACTCGGGAGCAGTCAGAATGCTTTCTGCGAGGTTGGGGGCGGGCGGGGGGTGGGGGGGGGAGGAGGAGGCATCACACACAGGATGAAGCCACCCTGGACCCTTAATCTCATCCTCACCCCTTCTCCCCTCCCTCCCTTGCAGAAGCTCTCATCCACCCAGCAACTCCTGCAGCTGGGAAGCCGCCAGCCCCACCTGCCTTCCTGGTGTGGGAAAGGGGAGGCGGGAGCTGAAGGATGCCAGTCTGCCCCAGCTGTGCCCAGCAGCCCTCGCCCTCACTCCTTCCTACAAAGTCCTCCCACACATGCACGATCTATCATCTATCATCGTCTTTCTGCAGAGGTTGAGACTGGGACTCGATTAGAACACTTACCTAGCAAGCATGAAAACCTATGTTTAATTTCCAGTACTTCATAAACCTGGCAGGGTGGTGTATGCATGCGGTAATCCCAGCACTGGAGATGTGGGGGAGGGGTGGGATCAGGGGGGGATAGAAATTCAAGGTTATCCTTGGCTATATAGTAAATTTGAGACCAGGCTAGCCTGGGCTACATGAGATCTCGTCTCTAAAAAAAGAAAAAAAGTTTCCTGGAGCTCCTTTATGATCCCCCTCACCTTGCCAACACCCCCGAGCCCCCACAATCTGTTCTCTGTCTTACAATCCTCTTGCCTTAGCTCCCAAGTACTGGGACAATGTTGTGCTTATCATACGTCATATTTATGTAGATTTTGCGCACACACCCATACTACACTCTGAGCATACCAGATCTGATGCGCTGTGGTTTCTCCTAGACGCCTCGTATCTGGACTCTCCCAGCAAGAGAGTGCTTTTCCCGAGGGTAGAAGTATACTGCCAGATAGAGGTGGCCCTTGGCCACGAGCCCCCGCCTCCCAGTCTGCAGAGACCCTCAGCACAGAGGAGGAGCCCCGAAGACGCCTCACAAACCCAAGTACAGGGGGCTCCCAACGAGGACAGAAGGGACAGCCATTGCCCAGCAGCCCCCCCAGGGCAGACCCCTGAATCTGCGTGCAAGGGGTGTGTAGAGTCACCACCGGTCTCTTCATCCAAGCAGCCGTCTGCACCGCCATTGGCCCCAGCCCAGCCGGGCCCAGCCATGAGGCCCACTGGCCCTAGAGACAGTTGCCTGACAAATCTTCAAACTCCAAACCCGGAGCAAGGAGTCAAGGGTGACCCTCACCTGGACTCCGATGATGAAAGCACAAACAGCTTGCCGCCCGGGCTGCTCCCGGCTGCAGACTCTCACAGCTCCAAGGCTGGATCTTCGGTGCCTGTTGGGTCACCTGAGTTCCCTGGACTGCTGCTCAGATCTCCCCAGGGAGCCACAGCAGCCCGGGCGACACCGGGACTTCCGCCCCTAAGTCCTTCACTGCCACCTGCCCGGCCACTTGTGGAGGACCTAGGCCCAGAACCACCCACAGGTATGACCCTCCCTGCTCTGGCCCGCAGGCAAGCAATTAACAATGCGAACCAAGAAACACCAATTCTAAGGGTGACACTGGCCATTTATTGTATCTGAGCAGCCTCCACAGGGGATACTGACCCGAGCCTTGAGTCTCTGTCCCCATGAATCTCAAAGCTCAACCCCTCCCCCTGGCAGCAAATACACAAGAGGCTGTTGAGAGAGAGAAGGTGCAGTGCATAGGAGCTACTGTTGTTCTTAGAGGGCTGGAGTTCAGTTCGGTGGCCAGGACGCTGGGTGGCTCAAAACCAAGTTGGTTCCCTCTTCTAGATCCCTTGGGTCTGCACTAGGACGTGCACACACCTCTCATTCACACAGCTAAGAATAAAATAAAGCTGGGGTTTTTTGTTTGTTTGTTTTTGGGTTTTTTGAGACAGGGTTTCTTTGTATAGCCCTGGCTGTCCTGGAACTCACTCTGTAGACCAGGCTGGCCTCAAACTCAGAAATTCACCTGCCTCTACCTCCCAAGTGCTGGGATTAAAGGCATGTGCCACCACTACCCGACTAATAAAACTTTATTGGCCTGGCAGTGGTGGCACACGCCTTTAATAAATATATCATTTAATATTGATATTAAAGGCTTATAATAAAGCTATCTATATTTAGAACTCAGACAATTTATACAGATGTTTAACCAATAAAAATAAACTCGCCGGGAGCCGGGCGTGGTGGCGCACGCCTGTAATCCCAGCACTTGGGAGGCAGAGGCAGGCGGATTTCTGAGTTCGAGGCCAGCCTGGTCTACAGAGTGAGTTCCAGGACAACCAGGGCTACACAGAGAAACCCTGTCTCGAAAAAAACCAAAAAAAAAAAAAAAAACCTCATGGGCTGGAGAGATGATGGCTCAGTGGTTAAGAGCACAGACTGCTCTTCCAAAGGTCCTGAGTTCAAATCCAGCAACCACATGGTGGCTCAAAACCATCCGTAATGACATCTGACACCCTATTCTGGGTGTACTTACATATAATAAACAAATTTATATTAAAAAAAATAAACTCAAGGAGGACCAGAGTTTTACCCCAAAATCCACAGAAAGGCTAGGTATGACAGCCCATGTCTGTAACTCTGTCGCTGGGGGCATGAAGACAGGCAGATCCCTGGAGCTTGGTGGCTGTGAGCCTAGCTGAATCAGTGAAACTCCCCCGTCCCCCCCCCAAAAAAATATATATATATAATTCCAGCACTCGTGAGGCAGGCAGATCTCTTTGAGACCAGTATGGTCTACATAGTAAGTTACAGAACAATCAGGGGTACACAGAGAAACCCTGTCTTGAAACATCAAAAACAAATCTGTTGAGGACTACACCCAGTGTTCACCTTTGACTCCATTTGAACACTCACTCTAGATACACACAGTGGTCCTAATAATAATCTTCATTCCGAAACGAAGGTTTACGTACTTGCGCTGGTGATGTTCAGGCCCCGCCCTCTGACGTCACGTTGGGGGGGGAGGAACAGCGGCTTCTGCCAACAGCAGCTGCAGCCTTCTGTCTCCCTCGGATCTGCTTACATGATAACTTGGCTCTTAAATGTGAGAATGGGAGAATTCCTTGCTGGTTTTATTGTTTCCTTGCTTGTTTGCTTATTATTTCAAAATAATCTTATTAACCCTTTGAAATAGTCATACATGCCTACATCCAGACCTGTGTTTTGAATTTTAATTTGTTGGGTATAGTGGGATGCCTCCCACAGCACATACAATTTTAAAAAATAATAATGGTTTTTATATATATATATATATATATATATATATATATATATATATATGTTTGCTGGATGTGCTGGCACCTGCCGTTAATCTTAGCCCTTTCCAGGCAAAAGCAAGCAGAAGCTTCTGTTTGCTGCGCATGCGCGTGTGTTTCTGTGCCTCGCTCACATCCATACCTGGTACTGAAGAGGTCAGAAGAGGGCGCTGGATCCCCTGGAGTTACCGGCAACTGTGAGCTCTGGGGAGGCAGAGGCAGGTGGATCTCTGAGTTTGAGGCCAGTGTGGACTACAGAGTGAGTTCCAGTACAGCCAACGCTACACAGAGAAACCCTGTCTCGAAGAACTGAAAAAGGAAAAAGAAACTTAAGAAAATTTTGCTTGACCGGGCGGTGGTGACGCACGCCTTTAATCCCAGCACTTGGGAGGCAGGGGCAGGCGGATTTCTGAGTTCGAGGCCAGCCTGGTCTACAGAGTGAGTTCCAGGACAACCAGGGCTACACAGAGAAACCCTGTCTCGAAAAAAACCAAAAAAAAAAAAAAAACCTCATGGGCTGGAGAGATGATGGCTCAGTGGTTAAGAGCACAGACTGCTCTTCCAAAGGTCCTGAGTTCAAATCCAGCAACCACATGGTGGCTCAAAACCATCCGTAATGACATCTGACACCCTATTCTGGGTGTACTTACATATAATAAACAAATTTATATTAAAAAAAATAAACTCAAGGAGGACCAGAGTTTTACCCCAAAATCCACAGAAAGGCTAGGTATGACAGCCCATGTCTGTAACTCTGTCGCTGGGGGCATGAAGACAGGCAGATCCCTGGAGCTTGGTGGCTGTGAGCCTAGCTGAATCAGTGAAACTCCCCCGTCCCCCCCCCAAAAAAATATATATATATAATTCCAGCACTCGTGAGGCAGGCAGATCTCTTTGAGACCAGTATGGTCTACATAGTAAGTTACAGAACAATCAGGGGTACACAGAGAAACCCTGTCTTGAAACATCAAAAACAAATCTGTTGAGGACTACACCCAGTGTTCACCTTTGACTCCATTTGAACACTCACTCTAGATACACACAGTGGTCCTAATAATAATCTTCATTCCGAAACGAAGGTTTACGTACTTGCGCTGGTGATGTTCAGGCCCCGCCCTCTGACGTCACGTTGGGGGGGGAGGAACAGCGGCTTCTGCCAACAGCAGCTGCAGCCTTCTGTCTCCCTCGGATCTGCTTACATGATAACTTGGCTCTTAAATGTGAGAATGGGAGAATTCCTTGCTGGTTTTATTGTTTCCTTGCTTGTTTGCTTATTATTTCAAAATAATCTTATTAACCCTTTGAAATAGTCATACATGCCTACATCCAGACCTGTGTTTTGAATTTTAATTTGTTGGGTATAGTGGGATGCCTCCCACAGCACATACAATTTTAAAAAATAATAATGGTTTATATATATATATATATATATATATATATATATATATATATATATATATATGTTTGCTGGATGTGCTGGCACCTGCCGTTAATCTTAGCCCTTTCCAGGCAAAAGCAAGCAGAAGCTTCTGTTTGCTGCGCATGCGCGTGTGTTTCTGTGCCTCGCTCACATCCATACCTGGTACTGAAGAGGTCAGAAGAGGGCGCTGGATCCCCTGGAGTTACCGGCAACTGTGAGCTCTGGGGAGGCAGAGGCAGGTGGATCTCTGAGTTTGAGGCCAGTGTGGACTACAGAGTGAGTTCCAGTACAGCCAACGCTACACAGAGAAACCCTGTCTCGAAGAACTGAAAAAGGAAAAAGAAACTTAAGAAAATTTTGCTTGACCGGGCGGTGGTGACGCACGCCTTTAATCCCAGCACTTGGGAGGCAGGGGCAGGCGGATTTCTGAGTTCGAGGCCAGCCTGGTCAACAGAGTGAGTTCCAGGACAGTCAGGACTACACGAAGAGACACTGTCTCAAAAAAAAAAAGAAAAAAAAAAAAAAAGAAAAGAAAAGAAAAAAAGAAAAAGAAAAAGAAAAGGAAAAAGAAAAGAAAAGAAAAGAAAAAAGAAAAGAAAAGAAACTTTTCCTTAATAGAAGCATCTCACTATTGGATTCCTGGATAGTCTGGCTCTCATGTAAACCAGGCTAGCCTCAAACTCTGGAATCCATCTTCCTGACTCCTAAGTACTGGGACTGAAGGGTGCTGGGCCGTATCCTTGCTGTTCTCAGACACACTCACCACTGTTATTTGCAAAATGACGCAGTACCCACTCCCTGCCCTTACATCTCCGCTATTTCCTCCAGCCACAGGGTCTCCCGGCTCCCGGCTGACGGGCTCGGCAGCACCGGGTACTGGGAAGGAAGCCCCCCACAAGCCTCTGGCGTAAGTTTCCCCTTCCTCCGAACTGTTCCCTTCTTTACTAGGGGAGGGGGCCCAGCTAAGTGAGGTTTCTGCGCTTTCGGCTGCCTGGGTCTCACCTAGCCCTTGAGTCTGTGGGGCAGACGCTCACCCTCCCAGCCCTCTTCTCCCTCCCGCGGTGGGGCGATACCATCCCTGTCCCCAACTCCAGCACACACTGGGTGCATCCTGCTCTAGGACAGTGGGCGCATGTGCGCTCCAGGTCCCAGGCCTTATTTAGGGTAAAGCCACAGTTGGAAAGGTCTAACAGGTGTGGGTAGCCCCTAATGGTAGAAAGGGACCCTCCAAGGTCTGCGTTGGAGTTGGCGCGGTGGTGCGTGGCTTTAGCCCCAGCGCCTTGAAGGGAATGAAGAGGAGAGAGTGGGCTGAGCACGGACTGCCATGCAGCAAGTTCCTGCCGATTTCACTCCCTATCAGCGGCCGACTGTCGCCTGGATTTGTGAGCCAAATAATCCCCTTCTGCCTTGAGTGACTTTGTCAGGGTGTTTGGCCAGAAACCAAACCAAGAGAGAACATGCCTTTCCCGCTCCATTATTATCTCTGAAGTCAAGATCGTTTAAAGATTCATTGGAACTACATTTCCCAGGCTCCCTTGCTGGTTGGCTAACAGTTGGATTGGCCAACGAAAGCTCGGTAAAGGGGTCATGCATATGTCAACCCCGCCCCTAACTTCAACTTTGTCTTAGAAAAGCAAGGTTGAAACATTCTGTTCTTTATCTTTATTGCTGGATGCCGGTCTCATTACAAAGCCCAGGCTGGCACTGAGCGGGCAATCCTGCCTCTGCCTTCTGAGTCCTGAGATTATAGATGTGTGCCATCATGCGCTTGGGCATTTCTTTTCTTTTCTTTCTTTTTCTTTTTTTTAAAAAAGATTTATTATAGGTAAATACACTGTAGCTGGTCTTTAGACACACCAGAAGAGGGCATCAGATCTCAATACAGATGGTTGTGAGCCACCATGTGGTTGCTGGGAATTGAACTTAGGACCTCTGGAAGAGCAGTCAGTGCTCTTAACCTCTGAGCCATCTCTCCAGCCCTCTTGGGCATTTCTCCATAGGCATTTGTATTTGCTGCATACCAAGTTTATTAAGATGTTTCCCCCATTGTGCAGTTTTATCTCTACAACCAGGGGTGTGTATGACTGGAGAGATGACTCAGTGGTTAAGAATACAAACTGCTCTTGCCGAACCCAAGTTCGGTTCCCGGCACACACATTGGGCAGTGCACAGCAGCCTACAAGCTCCAGCTCCAGAGGGTCTGACATCCTCTTTTCGACTCTGTAAATGTGTCTTACTTGTAGACACACTTACACATAAATAAATAAAAAAAAATCTTTAAAAAGAAAACTGACAGTTTGTGTAAGTTAAAATATATAAGGTATACACATTATGTTTGTGTGACTTTTAACTTCCTTGTGGCTACATTTAGTAGGTGTAAGTTAGGGCCTTATTTGTCTCCTTGGCCTGGTTATTGCCCAGATAAATAGTTAATGGTAGGGCTGGAGATATGGCTCAGTGGTTAAGAGCACCAACTACTCTTCCAAAGGTCCTGAATTCAAATCCCAGCAACCACATGGTGGCTCACAACCATCTGTAATGAGGTCCAATGCCCTCTTCTCCCCAGGGTGTCTGAAGACAGCCACAGTGTACTCATATATAATAAATAAGTCTTTTTTAAAAATATATTTAATGGTAATCAGATATGTTAGTGGGGACATCAACTTTGGCCAGAGCCACTGGGTCTGCTGAGCTAGGGCAGGACTCTGATGGTGGCAGACACCCTTTGGGCTGTCCTAATAAGCACCTCCTTTGTCTCTTTGCCCAGGGGGAGTCCTGCAGATTCAAACACAGCAAAAAATATGTTCAAGAGGAAACAGAAGACAAACGCCACCAGAGAGTGTTTCCTGAGAAACCCTCGGTCCAAGAAGCCGTCTAACAAACTGCAGTAAGTGAGAGTCTGCTCTGCTTGTGTTTACAATTAGGACATCTAGGCTCTGGCTCTCCATTTCCTGACCTGAAAAAACAGGGGGGACCTGGATCCTAAGCCCGTGAGCGCAGTGCAGGCCACCCTGTGAATGGGAAACTGTTCAAAAGACAGCGGCTGTCGGGGTGGATGGGTCCTGGAGGTTTGCTAGCTACTTTTTGTTTGTTTGTTTTTTGGTTTTTTCAAGACAGGGTTTCTCTGTGTAGTCCTGGCTTGTCCTGGAACTCACTCTGTAGACCAGGCTGGCCTCGAACTCAGAAACCCCGCCTGCCTCTGCCTCCCAAGTGCTGGAACTAAAGGTGTGCGCCACCACTGCCCAGCCTGCTAGCTACTTTTCAACTGTGTGTTGTTTTGTTTCGAGCAGAGTGGCCCTGGCTGACCCAGAACTCACCATGTAGACCAGGCTAGCCTCAAACTCACTGTACAGCTAAAGCCAACTTGGAACTGTTGATCCCCTCCTGCCCCCGACCCCGGGTCTGGAATTATAAACACGTGACGCCATATCTAGCTTATGTCATTCTTCGGCCAGCAGACCCCTTACCCGTACAAACAGGAAGTTGCTTTTGACCATTCTTTAGTCCACTTGGTAGAAATTTCTTTAGACATTTTTGACGTCTTTTTACGTACTGATTGTGCACATGCGTGAGCGTGTGCTGGAGAGGTCAAAGGACAGATTTTCTGGAGTCGGCCCTGACCTTCTGTCTTATGGGTCCCAGGGACTGACCTCAGACAGGCAGGGTTGGAGGCGCTCGCCTCTACCCCCTGAACACCCCTCTTGGGTTCTCGAACTTGTATTTTATTCCACTGTCAATTAGTGCCTCGTCGTGGGCAGATGCTGGGACCCTCCTGCCTGCTCACGATTGCCTGTGTAGAGTCTCATGTCACAGATGGCTCTAGGGATCTGCCTGTGTTTGGAGGGCCACAGTCCAAGGCTCCCTCTGGGATGCCTGTGTCCAAAGCAGCCATAACGTTACCCAAGAACTGGTGAAACCTGCCAATCCCGGGTCCAGTCCGGAATCCCGGAATAAGGAGCTGAAGTTACCACGGAAGTAAATAAATATAACTGTTAGCCGGGCGGTGGTGGCACATGCCTGTAATCCCAGCACTTGGGAGGCAGAGGCAGGCGGATTTCTGAGTTCGAGGCCAGCCTGGTCTACAGCATTAGTTCCAGGACAGCCAGGGCTATACAGAGAAACCCTGTCTTGAAAAACATATATATCTATATCTTTTAAATTAAAACAACACCTATCCAAGATGCAAATGTAAATGCCAAGATTACTTCTATGGTGGGTTCTGCAGGATTTTGCAGTTTGCCAGCTAGGGCAAGGGGCTACCATGGGGTCACATAGCAGGCAAAAGTGAGGCTTGGGACTCTAATGGCTCTTCTCATTTGCCCTCACGAACGTGTCCTTGGCTTCTGGAACCCAGGTCTGCACCCTGTCCTCTCGACTTCTCTGTACTCCCCCAGACCGTTTGGGTCACCTACAAACCTCATCCCAGCCGGATCCAAGAATACAGCTGCCCTGAGGTATGGAAATCCCCTCCTGTCACCCGGAGTGAGGAGGATGTAGCAACTCTGAGCACATAGCTTCGTGTCTGCCTTTCCCTCCTTTCCCGCCCTTCCTGGCACAGCTACGGTCAGCTCCAGTCCACTGTGTCAGGAGGACAGCTGAGAGCCAAGCTGTGTTGGGGGTGCACACACACCTTTAGACCCAGCATTTGGGAAAGCAGAAGCAGGTAGATCTCTGTGAGTTCAAAGCTAGCCAACACTACATTATGAGAGCTTACGTCAAAAACTCCCAAATAGGAAAAGACATACAGAGACAGACAGACAGACAGACAGACAGACAGACAGAGGCCAAAGCAAGAAAGCAAGCTGGGGTGCTTGAGGAGGTGGTAGGGTACACCTTTAACTCCAGCACTTTAGAGGCAGAGGCAGGTAGATATCTGAGTTCCAAGTCAGCTTGGTCTACATATCAAGTTCCAGGACAGCCAGGGCTGTATAGTAAGATCCCATTTTAAAACAAAACAAAGAGAGCAGAACAAGAGTTAGATTGATTTTTGTTAAGACCAGTGTTAAGACCTGTGGGTCTCAATCCCTATGGGATACTGTATCAGATATTCCGAGTATCAGATAGTTACATTACAATTTGTAACAGTTGCAAAAATACAGTTGCAATGTAGCAACAAAAAATAATTGTATGGTTAGGGCTCACCATGACACAAGGAACTATACTAAAGGATACCGCCCACCTGGGCGGTGATGGCATACACCTTCATCCCGACACTCAGGGGCAGAAGCAGACATATCTTTGAACTTGAGGCCAGCCTGGTCTACAGAGTGAGTTCCAGGATGGCCGGGCTACACAGAGAAATCCTGCCTTAAAAAATCAAAACCAAACCAAAACAAATAAACAAAACAACTAAAAAAACATTGTACTGAAACCCTCCACATAGCACGCATATGCCCACGATGCACCTGCATCCATACCTGTCACAGAACATTAGCTGCACAACTGAGCAGTCAGGAGGCCACCCCACCCATCTGAAAAAACAACCAATTAATCTTTTATATTTCACACATTTTAAAAATCCCTCCCAATGAGGAATCCCCTTTGAAGAACAGGTAAGGGCTTTGGGGTAATAAAGGGAATCACTAAACTGGCTTTTGTAATAATCATAGGCCCCTTGTTTTGATCAAGTACGGCAGAGAGAATGCTGGGAAGGTCTGGGTGAACCAAGACAAGGGATGTCCTAGGTAAGGAAGGGTCACTCACAGTGACAACTCTTTGTCCTTTCTTAGGGAGTGGGCAGACAGAACTCCTAAGCTGGAGCATGAGAGATCCAAGAGACCCCGGTCCAGCCGGGACCAGCGGTGCCATCAGCCATCCAGCACTGCAGGACATCTACGCCCCCAAGTTTGGATTTCCTGAAGAGTCTCCTGTTTCCAGTCTTGCTGCCTTCTCACTGCTCTGGATGGACAGAGAGACATCAACACACACCACTCACGGTCTATCTGAGAGGAGGGACACAATCCTGCTTTTGTCCATTCTGGGGCAAGCATACCTCCTGAGTGCATTTCCTGCCTGTGTACCTCCACCTACATGTGATCAAGCACATCCTGTGCAGTTGAGGCAAGCAAGCATGTTTACAGAAGTGAAAACAAGCAGCTTGTCATCTTATATAAAGGACATCTCCCAGCATTCCTGGAAGTTATCTGTTTTGGGGGCTTACAGGTTAAAAAGTTTTGTTTTTGTCTTAAGCACAGTAATTAAAACTTTTTTTTTAAAGAATTACTTCTTTTATTTATATGAGTACATTGTTGCTGTCTTCAAATATACCAGAAGAGGGCATCAGATCCCATTACAGATGGTTGTGAGCCACCTTGTGGTTGCTGGGAATTGAACTCAGGACCTCTGGAGGAGCAGTCAGTGCTCTTAACCACCGAGCCATCTCTCCAGCCCAGTAATTAAAACTTAAGATACAACTTTAGTGCCTTTGCACTTTAAGTCTTCGGCAGGATTGACCCCATGAGAGCACTGAATGAAACAATAAAAAGAACATGACTGCTCCCAGGTATGGGGGAGGAGGGGGTATATTGCAGATATAGGAGGAAACAGCCAGAGGCATCTGGAAGAGTCCAGAGTGAAGATGACCATGAAGATGAGGTGGGCCATGTGAGGAAAAAGGGTAAAATAAACACATAGCCAAAATGACTGGATTATATAGGGAAGAGCAGCTGGGGGAAGGGCAGCCGGGCCCCTATGCTGGAGAGTTCAGGGTAGGGGCCCAGGGTATGCCAGCTGGGAGAACCAAGTAACACAGGGGACTGAGGGATTCCAAGAACATTGCCAGGTCCTCTTTATATGTTAATAGGCATCTCAGCTCATGTTAGAGGCTGATGCCTAAATTAAGGGGCTGGAGTGCAACCATCTTACAAGCGTTCCTAAGTCACGTACGCAGCTGATTCATCACCCTCCCTCATCTGCTCTTCCAGGAGTCAGCTAATCAATAAGCTGACCAAATATTTAGTTACCGGACCCTTATACGGGAACTAGATAATCAATAAACTGACCTTTACCCAAGCGTTCTTACCCTCTCATTCCGAAGATATTTCACCTGTTTCAAGATTTATTGCCTTTTCCCATCCTCCCTCCTTACTGCTTAAAACCCCCTGCCCTCTTTACAATAAACAGACCTTGACAATAGCTTTGCTTGGTCTCACTCCTCTGTCTCGCCCATTCCCCTAATCTTTCAGGGTGGATCCCCCTCGGACCCACGAATAACAGAGTTCCACGGGTCGGGACAAGCTCAGTCCAAAGGAGCCCCTCAAGACCTTGAGGGTCTTGAGGGTCTTCTTTTATTTATATGAGTACATTGTTGCTGTCTTCAAACACACCAGAAGAGGGCATCAGATCCCATTACAGATGGTTATGAGCCACCATGCGGTTGCTGGGAATTGAACTCAGGACCTGTTAAACCAGTCCAAGTAGCCGGGCATGGTGGTGCACGCCTTTAATCCCAGCACTTGGGAGGCAGAGGCAGGTGGATTTCTGAGTTTGAGGCCAGCCTGGTCTACAGGGTGAGTTCCAGGCTGGCCAGGGCCTCACAGAGAAACCCTGTCTCGAAAAATAAGATAAAATAAACCAAAACCAAAAACAAAACAAGAACAACAAACCTGTCCAAGTGACCACAGGCTCAGCAGATGTAGGCACAAATAGACCAGGCTCTAGGCATCTTGCATGATTGCCCTTCTGAGTCCCTTGCTCTCTGCAAACACTGACCTTGGGAAGGAGGGCTTGTTCTGCCAAAGGCTGCCGTGAAGAGAGTGTACCCTGCAGCTGGCTGCAAGGCAGAGTCACTCTGGCTGGGATTTGGAGGACGGGCCTCACTCGGAGCCTGGACATTCCAAGCCTGTCCAGCAGAAGGTGGTCCCTGTTGCTCCCTAGAAAGGAAAGCAACCCAGCCAGGCCCAGGCTGCCCACGGGCCCCACCAGCATTTGCTGAACTCAAACGCAAAACCTGGAGCTGAAGCTTAAATGGCCATTGGGGACCCACAGAAATGTAAGCAGAGAAAGGGGGGGGGCTGTGCCAAGGAGGCTTTAGAGGAGGTGAGACTCCCCCAAGTCATTTCAGGAGAAACAATTGGCTCTGAAAGACTAGCAAAGCATCAAGATCCCAGAGAGGAAACGAGGTGGCTCGACTCTAAAGGACCAGAGTTCAAGGTTATCCAGGAATACATAGTAGGTTAGACACTACCTTGGGCTACATAAGACTCTGTCTCAGGGGCTGGAGAGATGGCTCAGTGGTTGAACGCAGCGACTGCTCTTCCAGAGGTCCTGGGTTTAATTCCCAGCACTTACATGGCGGCTTATAACTGTCTGTTAACTCCAAGATCTGACATTCTCACCCACACATACCTTCAGTCAAATCACCAATACACATATTTAAAAAGTACCGCCCATCCATCCACAAAATAAAATAAACTGGCTGATCCAGTAGTGTAGTCCAGTTGTAGATCAGTGACAGGCAGGACCTGGAGGTTGGCCTGAGACAGCAGTTCCCTGAGGTGTGACTCATCTAAGTATGAATGAAAAAAGGACATCGGCACTCCTCGATATGGTGGCGGAGATATGTATTTATTACAGGGATGACAGCATAGCCAGAGGCAGACACTTCTGGGAGAGTCCAGAGTCTGCCACATGGGGAGGGGGGGTGAAGGGGAAGGAAGAGAAGGCAACCAGAGCACAGCAGCCAGGAGGCCAAAGGTACAAAAGGCACAGATAACCAAAAAGTCTGCATTATATAGGGAAGAGCCTGTGGGGGAAGGGCAGCCCAGCCCCTGGGCTGGAGAGGTGTGGAGTGGGGAGGGTGGGGAGGAAGGGTGGGGGGAAGGGGGGAGGGGGATGGGTATGCCAGCTATACCGTGTAACTGGTAGAGACGGAGGGATGCTGGGAGAATGTGACCAGGTCCGTTCTGATATATATATATTTTTAAGATTTATTTAATTATTATTATGTATGTACACTGTTGCTGGCCTCAAACACTCCAGAAGAGGGCATCAGATCTCATTATGGATGGTTGTGAGCCACCATGTGGTTGCTGGGATTTGAACTCAGGACCTTTGAAAGAACAGTCAGTGCTCTTAACAGCTGAGCCATCTCTCCAGCCCCACCCCAGCCCTGGCTGATATCTTAAATAGGCACCTCGGCCATCTGTGCCAGCTTCGAAACTGAACACCTCCAACGTCACCGTTGTCCAAGGAGCCAGAGCCCTCCTGTTGGTTCTCTTGTGTTAATTTCCTGTGTTGAGGTAGCGCAGGTGTCTGTGGTGGTTCCAGGGTTGGCAGACAACACCTAGGAGGATGCCTTGTGACTAAAATCTCAGGCGAACACGGAACACTCGTTTTCCTGTTAGCGTGCCCGGCATTGCCATCATTTACCCGAGAGTCAGACCTGCTGGGCAGCCTGAGTTCTCATTGGCTAACTCTGTTAACTTTTCCAGTTCCTTTAATCTCTTCCTTCTTTGTCTTCAAGCATGAGGTCTTGGTAGGTAGTGTGGGCTGTCCTGGAACCCACTCTGTAGACCAGGCTGGCCTTGAACGCACAGAGATCCACCTGCCTCTGCCTCCCCAGTGCTGGGACCAAAGGCCTGTGCCACCGAGCTCTATCTGCAAGCCCGGGCACTGATCTTAGCTTGTGCACTGGGTCTCACACAGCTTGAGAAGGCCGGGCTGATTCCATGACAGACTGCAGATTGGTAGTTAAGGAGACGAGGCCTAAACACTGGGCAAGCCCAGGCAAGCCCAGGCAAGTCAATTATTAGCAGAAAAAAACCTCTAGGCTCCAGCCCTAGTGATCAGGTAATGGGCTATCTCAGCCACCTGGCCTGAAGCAAGAATAATAGATCAGCAGCAGTTTCTAGACTTCCTCAGTAAGAGTTTCCAGACCTCCCCAGCAAGTTCCAGCCCCCACACCCCAGTAATGGAACGCCCTTGGAGATGGACCCAACAGATTAACATGGAGGTCACCTACCCCGGAATTCCCTGATGAGCTTTATTTAAATCAAGCCTGCAAGCTCACTTGGGTGTCTCTCTATTCTGGTAATGGGAGACCCCAGCAGGCTGCATTTCTGCGGAATAAAACTCTTTGGGCCGGGCGTTGGTGGCGCACGCCTTTAATCCCAGCACTTGGGAGGCAGAGGCAGGCGGATTTCTGAGTTCAAGGCCAGCCTGGTCTACAGAGTGAGTTCCAGGACAGCCGGAACTACACAGAGAAACCCTGTCTCGAAAAACCAAAAAAAAAAAAAAAAAAAAAAAAAAACTCTTTGGGTTTACATACTATTTGAGTCCAGGGTCTCATTCTTTGGCAAATCATGGACCCTTAACAGCCCAGGCTAAACTCTAACTGGATATTGTCAGGTCTCAAAGGAACCCAGGACAAAAGGCTAACTAGGGGCCTATTGAACACACCGAGGCAGACTCAGAGTCATCCTGGCTGACACCCCCCACCCCCCACCCAGTGTAAGCAGCCATTTTGGCTACGTGGCCTCTTGATTTGTGTCTTCTCTTTTGGTCCACCCCTCCCCCTTCCTATCTCAATCCCCACCCCATCTCATGGCCCAGGTCTGTGTCTGCTGGCCACGCACAGTCTGGATTCTCCCAGATGCCTCTGGTCTCCCTGTCGCTCATACCTAATCTTCCCCTCCACCGTGTCCTCATTCCCCCATTCAGACACACAGCAGAGAGGGTCTCCCTCCTCCATCCATATCCGTGCTAAGTCACAGCAGCTTCGTGAAGTAACCAGAAAAAAAGATGGCTGACCCGGCTTCTCTGTGCCTCAGGGGTCAGGTTAGGACAGCAATATCTCATTCCTGACGTTAGGAGCCTGGGAGCAGATGGGAAGCCCCGATCTCATGACCACACAACCTAGGACCCCTTTTGTTACTGTGTCAGCGAGGTGTCACCCCAAGAATGGGCCACTGAGAGAGGGACAGGGAGGCTGGACCCACTTTCAACAGGCTCTGACTATCCTGGATGGGTGGTGACCATCTTGCCTCTTCTGGATGGAACAAGGGGTCAGTCATTTGTCTCCACTGGGTGGAGCACGGGGGTGGTGAACCAGCTTCCCTGAAAAGATCCAGTTTACACTTTTGACTTTGTGTTTTTATTGGTTCAAACAACACAGTATAAAAACCAGACTTGGATGCCATCATCGGAAACTTATAACAAATATTCTGCAGCCTAGATAGTCATTGTTACAGATAAGAAATAACGTTCAAGGTTTGGAAACAAGCCCTGTTCCTGGGCAGGCGGCTCACAACGGGCTGCAGCTCCAGCGCCATGATACAGTGCCCCCTTCTGGCTTCTGAGGGTACCGCACTCATGTACACAAACCCACATAATTTAAAATAAAAACAAAATCTTTATATAAATAAAAGAAACTATGTATAGTCGGGTGTGGCGGCTAACGTGAACTATGTAGAAGACTGGTTGTCTTAATGGTAAAAATAGACTATGTACAGGAGGTTCCTGACCCTTGTTTCAAAACTTTAGTTCCTGGGGTTGGAGAGGTGGCTCAGTGGTTAAGAGCGCACTGGCTGCTCTTCCGGAGGCCCCAGGTTCAAGTCCCAGTATCCACATGACAGCAATTGCCTGTAAGTCCAGTTCCAGGAGTCTGACACCCACGCACAGACACACACGCAGGCAAAACACCAATGCACACACAATCTTTTAAAAAGTCATTCAAAACATTAGTTCTTGCACAGACAGGCCTCATCCCAGAAGACCACCTAAAACCAATCTAGAAGATCATCAAGTGCCAATAAAAGACCCTTAATGGAATTAATAAATAAATAAAGGGACGATTTTAGCTGAACTTCCTGAAAGGATGCCTTCTGCTCGGGTACTGCCCCGCCCGAGAGCCAGGCCTGCCCAGCTCATCGTGCTGAGAGCCTGCCATGGTGCCACCAATAGTCTCCAAGGCCAACAAGTGTGTGATACAAGGTTAATCCCTCCCCCGAGACCACGCCTTCCTGTCAATAACCCAGGGAGGCAGTGGCCCACGCCTTCCTGTCAATAACCCAGGGAGGCAGTGGCTCCAGCCTGGGCGTGGGCTCGGACCTGTGACGTAGATGCCAGCTGACTGTCAGGCAGAGGGTCCTGCACCCACGCCTCACACTTATGCAGACACACACATCCTCAAGAGGCCCTATCTCAAGACGCGTCCCAGCCATCCGTGAGGACAGGGTCTTAGTTAGGGTTTCTTTTTCTTTTCTTTTCTTTCCCTTTTTTCTTTTTTTTTCGAGACAGAGTTTCTCTGTGTAGCCCTAGCTGTCCTGGAACTCACTCTGTAGACCAGGCTGGCCTCGAACTCAGAAATCCGCCTGCCTCTGCCTCCCAGAGTGCTGGGATTACAGGCATGTGCCAACACCGCCTGGCTTTAGTTAGGGTTTCTAACCCTGCAACAAAACACTGTGACCAAAAAAGTAAATTGAGAAGAAAGGGTTTAACCTGTTTACGCTGGCCACATCGCTGCTCATTGCCAAAGGGAGTCAGGACAGGATCTCACAAGGGGCGGGAACCTGGAGGCAGGAGCTGAAGCAGAGGCCACAGAGCGGGGCTGCTTGCTGGCTTGCTTCCCGGGGCTTGCTCAGCCTGCTTTCTTATAGAACCCAGGCCCACCAGCCCAGGGATGGCACCACCTACAAGCAGCTAGGCCCTCCCCCATTGATCACTAATTGAGAAATGCCCCACAGTTGGATCTTGTGGAGGCGTGTCCTCACCTGAGGCTCCTTTCTCTCTGATGGGTCTAGCTTGTGCCAAGTCGACACACAAAACCAGCCAGCACAGACAGGATGGAGACTGCATCTGGGGCAGTGAGCGTCTGGGGCAGTCCAGCCTGGAGCCCTCAGACTTTCTGAAATCTACCCAGCTGTGACTATGATAATGCAGCCCAGGCATGGTGGCACACAACTGTAGTCTCAGTACTCAAGAGAAGAGGGTGGGCCTGAGAGATGCTGGTCTGAGCCACAGAGTGAGGCCTTCCCTCAATACGGTAAAGTAATTATAGGCAGAACACTAGATAACTTTCAGAATCTTCATAAAGGCTAATAGGATTCCGGGAGATCCGGGGTCACCTCTCCGTCTGATCTATAGGTTGGTCCCCGGCTCCTGCTGGGGTCTGCAGGGTTCCCAGGGGTCGCTCGTGGATCCTCAAGCATTATTCGATCAACTGAGCGAGTGCGTGACAGAGACTCAGCTGTTTGAGTGCAAGTGCATTTTCCAGTTACAAACTGAATTAAAAGGCTATTTTTCACCTGGCAGTAGTGGTGCACACCTTTAATCCCAGCACTTGGGAAGCAGAGGCTGGCGGATTTCTGAGTTCAGCCTGGTCTACAGAGTGAGTTCCAGGTCAGCCAGGGCTATACAGACAAACCCTGTCTCAAACCTCCCCCACCCCTCAAAAAAAAAAAAAAAAAAAAAAACCCTATTTTTCAAAATGAAGACTCATGTGGTGGCAGATGTTTGTGATGTCAGCACCAGAGAGGCAGAACCAGGCGGATCCCTCGGACTCTTAACCTTAGACAAGCCTGCTTGGGTGAGTCTCAAAACACAAGGCAGATGGAATTGGAGGCCACCCGCCTGGGATTGACCTCTGACCTACCCTCCCTCCCTCCACCCAAAGGCACACAGAGTCAGGCAGGCAGGCAGGCAGGCGGGCAGGCAGAGGCACACACACACACACACACACACACACACACACACAGACACACACAACCAGCTACGACTCATGGATTTGGCAGGTGTCGGTCACCCTTCTTCATGACGGAGGGGGTTGGGGGATGGGACGCGGAGGCCGCTGACCTCCTAACCCCATTCCAGTGCCGACCCCAGCACAGCTTCCAGGAAGAAGATGTTCCCAGACAGCGCTGAGCGCAGAGAATTGTCCACGGTCCATTCTCGTCTGTAGGGACGTTCCGGAAGCACAAAAGAGGACCATCTTCAGTCCGGACTCTGGCTATCCAGATTCGTGATGTCCTGGGAGGGGAAAAGCCACAGGCCAGTCAGCAGGGTCTGGTCCGCAAGCAGCAAGCTCCCTGCGGAGCCGATCCACTCCCACGCCCCCTCCCCTCCACCAGGCAGTTGTCCCCAGACCTCCACCGCAGCCTCAGTCTCCAAAGCCCCGATCACTCAAATTGTCTGCCACTTCCTGCACGCCTCCAGGGACCAACTCTCACCTGCTGGGCCTTCCTGGACAGGAAGTGGGCGTAACTGTGTCCCTTGTATTCGCCCCTGGACTGCATGAGGGTGCAGATGGCGCAGCTCTGGTTGGCGGCAAACTTGTTCAGTGTGACAAAGTCACAGGGTGGTGGCCTGTTGGCGGGCCTCCCGCCTTCCTCTGAGAGGCGGGCCTTCTGTCTGTCTAAGGTGGCCACCAGCTTCCTGAGGGAGGCGTCCGAGAACTCGTTAAAGAAACGCCTGAAGCTGGGGTACTTCCGGATCTGGAAAGGAAGTGGGGTGGTCAGTGCAGCTGCCCGCAGGGTCCCCCTGCCCCCAAACCCCAGCCTGCTCCTCGTATCCTGGGTGAGCACCCCTTCGTTAAATCCCTCCACTTCCCCACCACCCTCACTTCTACAAGGCATGGCTTGCAGCTGCAGGGCAAAACCGAACAAACGAAAAATGTACGGAGAGCCGGAGAGCCGACAGGGCACAGACCAGGTCACCCTGAGCCTCCCTTTAGCTAGAAAATGGGGGCTGACCAGATCCCCTCTCCAAAACGGTTGGAAGTAGACTCAAGAAAAACATTTAGTGGATTCTTAGCCCCACGCTAAGGTCCTTCCGGCTAATTGACTTCTCTTCGTATCACATGGTAACTGGGGACTCCTGGGCAGGGGCGCGGGGACCCAAAGACGAAGACTTGGGTCACATGCGATTTGAGATCCTGGGCACACTGATGGGAAATAAAGACCTGGATAAGGACGGTAAGGTGGCCCAGGCAGCGATGTGTGGATGCCTCCCCGGGAGGGCTGAGGTCCTCAGCCAGGGTGGAGGCTGCTCTCAGGGGAGCCGCAATGCCAATTTTTCCCTGTTGCATATGGCTGTGGTACAGAGGCGCTGGTCACTGGGAGGCGAGTGCAGGTGGCCTGGGGCTGGGGCTGGGGTGTGGGAAGGACCTCCAGGCCCTCAGGGGACCTGCCTATCCCTAAGGGAGACTGATGGTCCAGGGCAGGAGCCTGTGTTGGGGGCAAGTTAGCCTGAAAGAACTGGGTCCAGCTAAGCAGCTCACTGGACGGAAGGTGACCTTGCGGCAGGACCTGAGGGGTCGTAGGTGCTGTGTCTTTGGTTTGGGTTGGGGCAGACCCTGACTGGGAGCCATCAGAACATTGTGTGTGTGTGTGTGTGTGAGAGAGAGAGAGAGCGAGAGCATGTGTGTACACACGTGCACATGTATGTGATGTATACACACGTGTAAGTGTACATACGGAGGCCAGAGAATGTCTGGTCTCCCTGCTCAGGGGATCTGCCTTATTCCCTTGAGATCGTCTCTCACTGAGCCCAGAGGTCGGCTAACCACCATCAATCCTAGCGACTGTGACCTTCCTGTCTCTTCTCATACATCTCTGTTCTGACAGGTGAGTGATCCCCTGCCTGGCTTTTTCACACGTGTGCTTGGGATTTGAACTCAGGCCAGCACTCTCCCTGCTGAGGCGTCCCCCAGCCTGCCTGCAATTCTATTATTTTAAGCTAACATTCTCTTCACCTTCCCCGCGTTTGTTGGTGTTCTCTGCAGGGGCACCGTTTACTCGAACAGGGAGTATCCCTATTTTGCAAAAGGGGAAACTGAGGCTCAGAGAGGTCAAAGGACATGACCAAGGTCACTCAGAAGTAGGGACAAAACCCAGGTCTCAGGGGAGGGAGCTCGAACCCCCCCCCCCGTATGTGCCTGGGGAGACTGAGGGGTACTCACCTGCCTCCCTAGCTCGCTGGGGAGACTGAGGGGTACTCACCTGCCTCCCTAGCTCGCTGGGGAGACTGAGGGGTACTCACCTGCCTCCCTAGCTCGCTGTCCACCTCTTGGAGACTCGCCACGAGCCTTTGGATCATGAACTCCTCTGAGGGAAGAGAGGAAGGATGAGAGGCTGTCCCCAGTGACACCCTGGGACCCATGGCGGACAGCAACGCTGTCCAAATAAAGACGGCACGTTCTCTCTAAGCGCCTGTGACTGAACTCAACTCCACCGGACACACGGGAAAGCTGAGGAAGGGAACGTCCCTTGGCCACGGGTGCTGCCAGGACAGGAGGGCCACTTGGCTGCATAACGGCTCTTTGGTGTTGCTTTGAGCTGCGCTCACTAAAATATGCAGGAAGTTCACAGGGAGGTCGTTAGGGACATCTTGAACTGGACCATTTACACCAGTGAAATTGACTAAGGACCCTAAAGCCTATCCTCACAGCAGCCTCATCTTAAAGAGCACACCAACCGACGGGTGCTGGGGTAAGAGCCCTGGCTGCTCTTCCAAGAGGTCTGAGCTCAATTCCTAGTGACCACATGGTGGGTCACAACCGTCTGTAATGGGATCTGGCACCCCCTTCTGGCAGGAAGGTGTACATACAGATAGAGGACACATACACATAAACTAAATAAATCTTTTTTCAAAAAAGAGCACACCAATTGTCCCTGTCCCCACTGCAGGGTCTCCCGGGGGCGGGGGGCGGGTTCAGCCATCTCCCCACTCCTCAGAGCGTTCCCTACTTGGCCTGGGGCGTGTGGAAGAGAGATTAACAGAGGGCACAGGATATACTGACTAGATTCCACGGCTCGCTCTGGCGAAGGCCCCTCTTCTGGCGTGTGACTTCTGGTCTGCAAAGGTGCTTCTGGGGACCCGGCTGGTCCCCCTCCTGCAGCCTCTGTCTTCTGGAACTCCAGGCTTTCTGGGATTGCAGAAAGAAATGGGTGAACTTGGCATTTGTCTCGGTCCTCGGGGGAGCAAGGGGGTGCCAGCCCTGCCCTGCTTCTGAGGGGATCTGTGTTCCCTCTGCTCTCTGCTTCCCCACAGACTGCAGTTTAAGAAGCACATGGATGCCGGGCGGTGGTGGCACACGCCTGTAATCCCAGCACTCTGGGAGGCAGAGGCAGGCAGATTTCTGACTTCGAGGCCAGCCTGGTCTACAGAGTGAGTTCCAGGACAGCCGGAACTACACAGAGAAACCCTGTCTCAAAAAACAAAACAAAACAAAACAAAACAAAACAAAAAAGAAGCACATGGATGGGGCTGGAGAGATGGCTCAGCATTTAAGAGAGCACGGACGGCTCTCTCAGAGGTCCTGAGTTCAAATCCCAGCAACCACGTGGTGGTTCACAAACATCCTTAATGAGACATGACACCCTCTTCTGGTGTGTCTGAAGACAGCCACAGTGTACTCACATATAATAATAAATAAATCTTTGGGCTGGGGTGAGCGGGACTGGAGCAAGCACAGGTCATGAATTCAGTTCCTAGCAATTCCCAGTAACCACATGAAGGCTCACAATCATCTGTACAGCTATAGTACTCATATGCATAAAATAAATAATCTTAAAAAAAAAAAAGAAAGAAAGAAAAAAAAAAAAAACGTCCAGGCATGGTGGCGCACGCCTGTAATCCCAGCACTTGGGAGGCAGAGGCAGGCGGATTTCTGAGTTTGAGGCCAGCCTGGTCTACAGAGTTCCAGGACAGCCAGGACTACACAGAGAAACCCTGTCTCAGTGGGAAAAGATAGAAAGGAAGGAAGGAAGGAAGGAAGGAAGGAAGGAAGGAAGGAAGGGAACGCTGAGCTTTTGGTGTCCTGTGGAGATTGACATCTTCACCTCCCCACACTCTCCACGGCAGAAAGCAGAGGTCAAGGCTTGAAGTTACCATGGTAACGCCAGGCCTGCTCACCTGGGCTGCTGGAGAAGGAAGCCCTGTGGCCACTGACACACATGGGCAGGAAGCCGTGCCTCTTGTGTGGCCGGGCCTCCGGGCTGCCGGAGCCTGGCGTCCCCGAAGCCTCCGTTCTCTTGGGATCCTTGGGGCTGTGTTTCCTCAGAGAAAAGGCTCTCCGGAGGTTAGACTTCTTCGACTGGGACTTCACCTTGCCGGCTGGGGCCGGGTTTTCTCCGGCCTCCTCTGCCTCCTGCGCTGGAGCTTGCTATGGGGAGAAAGAGAAACGGAGTCAGGGCCCCTGGCGTCAAGGTCAAAGGTGAACTACAACCTAGAAGCAGCAGGAGGGGTGAAGGCCTTTGCTACTGGGGATGGCGTCTGGGGAAGGCCAGTTTGGGGCTTAGAACGAAGCAGAGGACTGGGGGTCCCCTGAAGAGCAGGAGCGTCGGGGAGGCATCTTACCTGCTCCCCTCTCTCTTCCTCTGCATTCTGGAGTAGAGCCAGGATCTTCCGCCTGAATTCTCCTAGGAAAAGGACAGGGTGTCTTACAAAGGCTTCTGAGGTCGGGGCCAGGTCCACACACCCCAACTGTTCTGCTTTTCTTCTCTTTTCATGTACAGTCTGGAGTGCAAAAACTTTAATGGCCGTGCTATCTCCGAGCATCCCCGCCTCCCCCAAAGCTGTTTGAAGCATCTCCAGATGCTAGGCAATATTTTACATCCAGGCCTGGTTCTGTCAACAATAAACTGATAACTGTGGGGGCTGGAGAGATGGCTCGGTGGTTAAGAGCACTGACTGCTCTTCCGGAGGTCCTGAGTTCAAATCCCAGCAACCACATGGTGGCTCGCAACCATCCGTAATGAGATCTGACGCCCATTTCTGGGATGTCTGAAGATAGCTACAGTGTACTTACATATAATAATAATAAATAAATATTTTTAAAAACCGATAACTGTGGCGGGACCTCCTTTCCATGCTCTCAGCCCTTCCCTGTCATCACGCCAGCTCTCAAGCCGGCCACCTAACAGCAATGACATCCATCAGTGGCAACACAATCTGTCGGCTCACGGGTCTGCCCCGCCTTGTCTTACAGGCTGCCATTCGGTTAGAACCTCCAGCAACTCTCAAGGGCCACCCTTGCCTAATGGAGAAACTGAGGCTAGCGGGTGAAGTATGCGCTGGGTCCAAGCTGTCTCCAGAGCCCGCCACTTCCCACAAGAAGACTGAAACAGGCCTTGGCCTCCCTCTCTGCCTCAGTTTTCCCTTTCCAAATGGCGGAGTCAAGACTTTTGCCAGAGTTTGGGGTGGAGGAGGGGGGTGTCTCTGAGGGACAAGGGACTAACTGGATTCCGAGGCTCTGTCCAGCAGTGGCTTCTCCTCCGGTCCCTGAAATACGGCCACTGGTGTGTGGTCAGAGGGGTGGGGGCCTCCATCATCTTCAGTCCGGACCTCATGGATCACGGGCGCCTCCGAGTCTGGGAAACAGAAAGGCACAGTAAGTGTGTGTGTGTCAGCCACGCCCTGCAGCTGGCTCTGAGCCCGGGCAGGTGCCACTGGACCCCACCCTTGGGCTCTGCAAGACCACAGTGAGCTTCTGGGCTGTGCCAGGTCTGGGGCTGTGCTTGGGGACCCGGACTAAGCTCTCAGCAGGCCCCAGAACTGCCTGTCCTTGGCTTCTCGGACTTTTTCTCTTTCCTTGGCGTTCCCTTACCTAGCGACTGTTTTCGGTTGGTCCACTAGGGGGCAGTAGGTGTCTGGCTCTGTGCCATGACAGAAGCTCCATTGACTAAGCTGCCTTGTGTGAAAATCCCTCCTATGACCCCCAAATCCGGGCCCTCTAAGCCAGAAATTCTCCTGACAACAGTGTCATAACAAGGCCAGCCTCCATCCACCCGAACGCCCAGGAAGAGCCAATGTGATCAATCCTCCCTCTAAATCTGGCTCCCGCTTTGATGAGCCACGTGACTATGACATCACCTCACGGCACCAGGCCCTGGGTTCCAGCCCTAGCACCACACAAACTGCGTGGTGGTGCACAAGTCTGTAATTTCTGTGTTTGGGAAGTAGAGGCATCAGACAAGAAGTTCAGGGTCATTTTTGGCTACACAAGGTGGTTTGGGACCAGCCTGGGCTACATGAGACCCTATCCCAGACAACCACCAAGCAAACAATCACAACGAAATTGGCCTCTGTGCGGGGCAATGGCTCAGTGGTCATAAATAAGCACCAGCGGCTTTTCCAGATGACTAGGCTGGATTCCCACATGGTGGTTCATAACCATCTGTAAGTCCAGCTCCAGGGATCTGATGCCCACCTCTGACCTTCACAAACACCAGGCACGCATGTGGTGCCCAGGCATACACGTAGGCAGAACATCCACACATATTAAAAGAGAGAAAAAGCCGAGCGTGGTGGCACACGCCTGTAATCCCAGCACTTGGGAGGCAGAGGCAGGTGGATTTCTGAGTTCGAGGCCAGCCTGGTCTACAGAGTGAGTTCCAGGACAGCCAGGGCTGCACAGTGAAACCCTGTCTCGAAAAACCAAAAAGAAAGAAAGAAAGAAAGGAAGGAAGGAAGGAAGGAAGGAAGGAAAGAAGGAAGGAAGGAAGGAAGAGAAAGAAAGAAAGAAAGAAAGAAAGAAAGAAAGAAAGAAAGAGAAAAAGAGAGAAAAAAAAAGAAACGTAGCTGGGAACCCGGGACCACTGTCTACAGTTGTGTTACCAAAAAAAAAAAAAGTCCCCAGGCCAGCTGCAGAGTCACGTGGCTGAGGACCTGTACACTGTCACTTCAAGGGCTGAGATGGGCTGCCGGTACCCAAGGGAGACCATGTGGAGGTGACAAGCTTTTGCCTCTCCTCCATCTCCAGCCTCCCTACACTGCCCAAGGCCTAGTGTGGATATCAGAAAGGTTCCAGAGCGGGAGGCAGCTGCAGTTGCTATGGCAACTGCCCGAGCCTGCTCACCGTGGCTGCTGGAGGTGGAGGTTCGCGGGCTGCTGACACACAGGGGCAGGAAGCTGGGCCTCTTGGGCCGGGCGTCAGGGGCAGGGGCTGCGCCGGCTCTCTTGGGTTCCTCGGAGGCAGGCTTCTTGAGGGACAAGGCTCTCTTCAGGCTAGACTTCTTCTCCTGGGGTTTCTTCTTAGGGGGTGGCGTTGGCTTCCGTGGAGGAATGGCTTCTGGCTGAGGGACCTGTGCTTGGGGGGGGGGGGGGGGGAGGGTTGGAAGGAGAAAGAAACTGAGTCAGACCCCGGGCCTTGAGGGGAGAAGAAAGGCTGCCCCAGACGGGGCGGACCCAGAGCGGGAGGGGGCTTCTGGGCTTAGGGAGTGGGGTTAACTGGGACGGGGAGGGGGGCACGAACCGGGAGCCGCAGCAGCTCTGCAGGCGCCGTCTGATGCCTGCGCCTCACCTCTTCTTCCAGTTGGTCTCCAGCTTTCTTGATCAATTCCACGATCTGCCGGATGACGTCATCCTCTGCAACAGAGCACGGGCACCGCCTCAGTACGCAGACTGTCCAGATCTGGACTCCCAGGGAGAACGAAGGCAGCCTGGATCCCTCAGGATTGAGGTTCCCTGATACCCAAAGACCCTCCCATCCCCCACCATCCTGACTGAGAGCTGGCAGAGTCACGGGAAGTGTTTTTGAGGCAAAGTATGACTTTTTTGTTTTGTTTTGTTTTTTTTGTTGTTGTTGTTTTTTCGAGACAGGGTTTCTCTGTGTAGTTCTGGCTGTCCTGGAACTCACTCTGAAGACCAGGCTGGCCTCGAACTCAGAAATCCGCCTGCCTCTGCCTCCCAAGTGCTGGGATTAAAGGCGTGCGCCACCAACACCCGGCAAGTATGACTTTTTAAATTTCTTAATTAATTTTTATACTTTAATTATTAGGGAGAAGAGGAACACATAGGGACGTCAGAGGACATCTCTTGGAAGCCATTTCTCTCCTTTTATAATGTGGGTCCCAGGAATCGAACTCACATCCTCAGGGCTTGCTGGAACATACCCAAAGCATGATGTGTTTGTTTGTTTGTTTGTTTGTTTGTTTGAGACAGGGTTTCTCTGTGTAGCCCTGGCTATCCTGGAACTCACTCTGTAGACCAGGCTGGCCTCGAACTCAGAAATCTACCTGCTTCTGCCAAGTGCTGGGATTGAAGGCATGAGCCACCACTGCCCAGCACATGATTTTTGTTTTGTTTTGTTTTGTTTTGTTTTTTATGCAGGGATTTAAGGCCTGATGCCCACCTGCCCTGCCAACTGAGCTTTATAGATCTGGGAACTTTGAATCGGTGGTGGCTAAGTCACTCCCCGCCCCCCTCTGGATCTTTATAGCATTCCCTGTGAAATATGAGTCACAATATCTGTCCCCCGCCTCTCTCACAGGCTGTCGGGACATCGAACAAGGAACAGGAATTAGAAACATTTCCCAAGGCTCATTCCAAGTCTTCCAGCCACCCATAATAATCAGGGGGATCTGTAGAAATGGCAGATCCCCATCCTAAGGCAGAGAGGACATCGGCTGGCACTCCATGGGTCACACTGGACCTGCCCCACAGCTGCCTCCACTCCACCTCACGTGAGAACATTTCCTTGGGTGGTTGCTCTGCCTTACACAAGGGTGGGGTGCCCACCCCACTAGCTGGGGCCCACTAGCTATACCCCAAAGGTCTGTCTGCAAAAATGACAAACAAACATGTCTATCCCTGACTCGCTGTGGGGGTCTCTACTCCTCCCTCCCGGTCTCTCACCAGCCCCCCTGGCCTCCTGCTTCCTGACTCAGTCTACAGTTCAGGATCCTCTCAGCTAAAACAGTGGTAAAATAAACACCTTACAAATTGGCCACAGATGCCTCTCCAGTCCTTGCATGCCCTGGCTTAGAGGAAGAGGGTATTGTGGAGGTGTCCTGGTTGTGTATGAGGCTGGGCACACTGCTGAGATACAAGTGTTTAAGTCTGTACTGGTGAAGCCTCATTTATTCCCCATAATTCTGCAAGAAGATCAAAGCATCTGACGGCTATTCGCTGTGGCCATTGGACAGTTCTTCCCATTTTCCCATATAGATGTCTTGTTTAGTTAAGCCCAAGACCTCTTACCTGCTAAAGCAGAGTCCCTGTCTAACTACACCCTTAGTCTCAGAGATCCAATAGATAGATGGTAGGTATAATAGAAAGATAAAGATAGACATAATAGATGGATAGATGATAGATTAGATAGACTTGATAGATAAGATATATAGGATGGATTGATAGATGGATGAATGGATAGGTGGATGGATGGATGGATGGATGGATAGGTGGATGGATGGATGGATGGATGGATGGATGGATGGATGGATAGTTGGGTGGATGGATAGGTGGATAGATGGATAGATAGTTGGGTAGATGGATAGATGGATGGATGGGTAGATGGATGGATGGATAGGTGGATGGATGGATGGATGGATGGATGAATAGGTGGATGGATGGATAGATGGATGGATGGATGGATGGATGGATAGGTGGATGGATGGATAGTTGGGTGGATGGATAGGTGGATGGATGGGTAGATGGATGGATGGATGGATGGATGGATAGTTGGGTGGATAGATAGATGGATGGGTAGATGGATGGATGGATGGATAGTTGGGTGGATGGATAGGTGGATGGATGGATAGATGGATGGATGGATGGATGGATGGATGGATAGTTGGGTGGATGGATAGGTGGATGGATGGGTAGATGGATGGATGGATGGATGGATGGATAGGTGGATGGATGGATGGGTAGATGGATGGATGGATGGATAGTTGGGTGGATGGATAGGTAGATGGATGGATAGATGGATGGATGGATTGATGGATGGATAGAAAAATGATAGATTTGATAGACTTGATAGATAAGATATATAGGATAGATGAATGGATAAATGGATGTATAGTTAGAAGGATGGATGGGTAGATGGATAGATGGATGGATAGATAGATGATAGATGAATGGATAGGTAGATAGGCTAAATAAATAGATGACAGATTAGATAGATGATAGATAAAATAGATAGATAGATGAATAGAGTCTCATGTAGCTCCAAGTGGCCTCCAACTCACTACACAGCAGATGATCTTGAACCAATCCTCCTGCCTATATAATAAATAGATGACAGATTAGATAGATGATAGATAAAATAGATAGATAAATAGATAGATAGATGAATAGAGTCTCATGTAGCTCCAAGTGGCCTCCAACTCACTACACAGCAGATGATCTTGAACCAATCCTCCTGCCTCCACCTCCCCAGTGCTGGGTTTGCCGTCGTACACCACCACGTCCCATTTAGGCAGTGCTGGGGACCTAATGCCAGCTTCCCGACGCCGGGCAAGCACTGTAGGCGCACGGTGCATCGCTGCCCCGTCTTCTACATATTTCAAGCTACATTTTACGAAGTTGAAAGCAAAGCCACGTTGCCATGGTCACAGAGGCAGGAGCGCCTTTCCGCTGCCTCAGCCTCTCTCCTGCTCGGCTCTAAAATAAGTTCACCACAATGCCAGAAGCAGCAGAACAGGCAAGACAGATCCGTGCACGCCCCCAAGCAGCCCCCCTAGTCTGGTGCAGACTCCCACCCGTAAGGAAAGACAGACGTTAGGCCTCAGACTCACGGTTGGGCTTCCTGGGGTCCTCTTCTGGTGGAGGGCCTGCGGCTTGGCCAGAGCTATCTGGGGTTTCAGCATGGCCTCCTTCAGTGGGCAAGGCCTGAGGGAGGTCAGACTCTGGTCCCCCTGAAAATCAAATGAAAGCAAGTCAAAACCAGATTTAGTGACATTCCTCAGGCCTTGTGACCAGCAGGCAATATGCCTCCACAGAGTGACGGACCAGGCAGCCCCCACCCCTAAACCTCACCCCAAGTGAGAAGCCGGCCAGGATTTCCAGCGGGAACGTGGGATGTCTCAGGCCACGCCCCCCCACCAGATCTCCCTGAGTTTCCTTTCCCACCAAAGCCACAGTGTGCTCGGGTGCCTCCAGCACACGGCCGAAATCCCTGAGAACACTTCCGCTCCACAAGCCCAGCTACGGGGACGCTTGGGGGCGCCTCCTTTCACCACCACGGAGGATTCAGAGGCTCCAGAGGCAGCCACCGCAGAAACTAGCACAACCGATTTGTTCTTTTGTTTTTCAAGACTGTGTTTCCCCTGCGTAACCCTGGCTGGCCTGGAACTTGCTCTGTAAACCAGACTGACGTCAAACTCAGAGATCCGCCTGCCTCTGTCCCCCAAGTGCTGGGATTAAAGGCGTGCGCCACTATGCCCGGCAGCAGATTTATTCTTGACAGAGCAGCGTCTGGACAGGGCGCTGGTAGGCACCCCATAGGCTCGAGGGGTGGGAGATTGGCTCCTTCCACCTCTCCCCAAATCCCACTGCATTTAACACTAGCCACGGGGCAGCAAGCACTTGTGTGTGTGTGTGTGTGTGTGTGTGTGTGTGTGTGTAAACTGTGGAGCCAGGAGATCCACTTCTGAACTGAGGACATTTAGTAAACAAACTTAGAGCACCCTGGTCCTTGGGGTGGGTCAGTGGGGTTACCCTAGTCTGCTCACCCCTGCAGATCAGCCCCAGGTCTCCCTCCTCGGGGACGCGCGGGGCAGCCAAAATGGGCGGTATGTCCTCTTGGCCTTGTGTGTCTGCGGTCTGGGGCCCAGGAGGCTCTCCGCCGACAGGCTTCCTGTGACTGTGTTTCTTGCGGCTGGTCTTCTTGTCCTGGGGTTTCTTCTTCGGGACCGGCTCCTCGGTCGCATCTGCTAGTTCCCCTCCTTTCCCCTTTGACATCCTGCTGGCCTTTTCTCTGGGCTCCTCCATCCTCATGAGAATGAAATTCATTGCTATCTTCCAAAAGCTCTGCTCGGCCTCCTTCGGAGGCTTCTCTTTCTTGATGTCTTCTGGGGGCCCCTGCTCACTAGGGAGAAATCTGTGCCCCTCTCCCAGAGGGAGGGCTGCGGCGCCCTGGGCCTCTGCAAAGTGAGACAGGCTCTCAGGACTTCTGGCTCCATCGCTGGCCGTCCTCCTGCAGGTGGGGCTGGAGGGAGGCCTGGAGTTCGAGGACTCGGGGTCCTTCCTGGGAGCCTGGCGGTCCAAGGATCGGGTTCTCTTATTTCCTGGAGGTTTCTTTGAGCCCTTCCGGGTCTCCACCGGGCTACAACCAAAACAAACAGCTCCCTCAGGGGATTTCCCTGCAAGACTAACCCACGCCCACACTCTGTCACCATGATGCCACCCATTCCTGGTGTTTTCCAAAGCTTCTGTCCTGCTTAAAGTCCCCTGTCTAACCCCACGGGGAAGGAAGAAGGCCACTACCCCCATTTCCCAGGGAAGGAAACCCAGGGAACAGCCCTGACATTGTCACCTCTCTCTCCCCAGATGATTTGGAGTTTGTGACTCTAAAATAACTAAATTGTCAGGAGACAGGAGGGGTGGACCCTCACCCTCCTTCTCGCCCACACTGTCGTAGTGGGCCTGAGACTCACAGGCCAGTACTGCAGCTCTCGCAGGGAAAATCCAACCGCAGAGCACCTGTGTCTGCACCTGTTACACCCAGCGGCTCAGGAGAGCCAAGCTGCGGTCCCTGCTACAGCCGGGAGGGGTGCCAGGGGGTTCTGGATGCCGGGAGGGGTGCCAGGGGGTTCTGGGTGCCGGGAGGGGCGCCAGGGGGTCCTGGGTGCCAGGAGGGGTCCCAGGGGGTCCTGGGTGCTATTGCCTGCCCGCCTCTCCAGTCCTCCTGTCTCTCCGTCTGTTTGTCCCTCCCTCCCTCCCTCCTTCTTTCACTTCTTTGTTGGTTTAGAGACCAGTTCACTACTGTAGCCCAGGCTGGCCTTCAACTCTGAGCCATGCCTCAATCTCCTGAACCACTGTACCTGCCCGGGCCTGTCGCAAACTCAGGCCAGCAGGCTGGATTTTGATCTGTGTACTTTTCTGTGCGTAACACTTACTATGCTCTCAGCCTGCGGCTGGAACCCAAGTCCTGGAATATGCAAGTGTTCTAGCTCTGGGCCACACCCCTGCATGGTCTCCATATGCCCTCTCCTCCCGGGCCACACCCCTGCATGGTCTCCATATGCCCTCTCCCCCCTCTGGGCCACACCCCTGCATGGTCTCCGTATGCCCTCTCCCCCCCTGAGCCACACCCCTGCATGGTCTCCGTATGCCCTCTCCCCCCTGGGCCACACCCCTGCATGGTCTCCATATGCCCTCTCCTCCTGGGCCACACCCCTGCATGGTCTCCGTATGCCCTCTCCCCCCCTGGGCCACACCCCTGCATGGTCTCCGTATGCCCTCTCCCCTCCCCCCCGGGCCACACCCCTGCATGGTCTCCGTATGCCCTTTCCCCCCTGGGCCACACTCCTGCATGGTCTCCATATGCTCTTTCCTCCCTGGGCCACACCACTGCATGTTCTCAGTATGCCCTCTCCCCCCCCCCGGGCCACACCCCTGCATGGTCTCAGTATGTGGACCACACCCCTGCATGGTCTCAGTATGCCCTCTCCCCCCTGGGCCACACCCCTGCATGGTCTCCATATGCCCTCTCCCCCCTGGCCACACCCCTGCATGGTCTCAGTATGCCCTTGGACCACACCCCTGCATGGTCTCAGTATGCCCTCTCCCCCCTGGGCCACACCCCTGCATGGTCTCCATATGCCCTCTCCCCCCTGGCCACACCCCTGCATGGTCTCCGTATGCCCTTTCCCCCCTGGGCCACACCCCTGCATGGTCTCCATATGCCCTCTCCCCCCCACCCCCGCCACACCCCTTCGAGGTCTCCATATGACCTTTCCCCTACTTCTATCATTAGGTTCTTCTTTTTAAGTCAGGGTCTCTGTGTAGCCCTGGCTGTCCTAGAACTCCATATGTAGACCAGGCTGGCCTGGAACTCCCAAGTACTAGAACTAAAGGTAGACATTATCATGTCTGGCAAATTTAAAAAAAAATTATGAGAATCTATGTATCTGTCTGTGCATATGTCCACGTAAGTGCATAGTCCAGAGAGCCCAGAAGAGGGTGTTAAATACTCTGGAGCTGGAGGTTGTATGTTGCCCTGTGTGGGTGCTTGGAATAAATAAATATATATTTTTTAAAATGCCATAAGCTAGCAAGATGGCCCAGCAGTTTAAAGAGGACCCATGTTCTGTTCCCAGCACGGATAACCACAACCTCAGATAACTGTCCACAACCCCAGCTTTCAGGGGATCTGATGCTCTCTTCTGCCTCCACAGGTACCCACGCAAGGCAGACACACATACAGTAGAGATACACATACACAGCAGATACATACATATACACACAGGGCAGATACATACACAAACACACATGGTACATACACACACATATATGTGGCAGATATACATACATACACACAGGGAAGATACATACACACAACAGATACACATATACACACATAGCAGATACAAATACACAGGGCAGGTACATACACAAACACACATGGCACATACACACACATACATGGCAGATATACACGCACAGCAGATACACACAACAGATGCATACATAAATAAAATAAGTAAATAATAAAGCATATATTTCTACCACATCCCTGGCCTTTACCAAGTAGTTAATTTATCTTACATGTTTTCCACTGATAGGTCTAGCACAGAGGCAAAATAAGAATCTGGAATTGGGCTGGTGAGATGGCTCAGTGGGTAATATGGCATTTTAAAAAATATATATTTATTTATTCCAAGCCTGAGGATCTGAGTTCAATTCCTGGGACCCAAATGGTGGAAGGAGAGAACTGACTCTGAAAAATTATCCTCTGAGTTTCACCCAGTGCCATGGTATGAGCACATCACATCATACACACACACACACACCACACCACACACACACACACACACACACACACACACCACACCACACCACTACACACCACACACACCACACCACACACACACACACTCGACCCTATAGCAGACACCATCACCGCAGGCTATCAAGACCCACAGCAGTGCCTGATGTCTCACAGGGAAAACCCTGAAGGACGTATGGATGTTGTTGAGCCAGGGAGGAGGCAATTTGGAAAGCAGCCCTGGTCACTAATGTCCCTTAAAGGGACCGTCTGGGCCATGTAGAAACCTGGAATGATGCCTGCACCTTCCATGGAAACCGGCTCGTGTTCCTGAAGCCCCCGAGGTCGGCTGACTTGCTGTCGTGCTTTCAAAATACAGCTCAGGGTGGGAGAGGGAGAATTAAAAAAATCAGGGAAAATGTTTGACCTTCTCCACACTCAAGTCTCGGCTTTTACCATGCACTGGCCTCTGGATCTCTCTTGGGGCTAAGGACACAATCACAAGCAAGAGGCAACGTACACCCAAAAGAGAATGTTCTGGTGTTTACACTGGTCAAGCCGGACCTCAAGGGCAGCAGCCACCCCTCCCTTTAGTAACTCGCAGGCTTAAGAGAGGGCAAATTTGGAGAGATGGCACAGCGGTTAAGAGCACTGGCTGCTCTTCCAGAGGTCCCGAGTTCAAATTCCAGCACCCACATGGCGGCTCACAAGTGTCTGAACTCCAGTTCCAAGGAGTCCCTTACCCTCGGGCAGGTAAAGCATACATGCACGCAAATTAAAAATAAATACATTATTTAAAAAGAGAGAGAGAGGGAAAATTTAAACCAATGGACCGCCTGATAATATGAATTATTATCAAAGGAAGTTGAGTTTGTTCAGTCATCAGGGCTTTTGTCAGCCAGATTCTGTTGGCTGTCCAACCAAATCGTGAACCCAGCCACATGTGTGGGACACCATATTCAGCCCCCTTTCTTCCCCGAGGCGGCTTGGCACCAGGGGTCCATCCCGCAGCCCGTGGGAGCAGCCCCACCTAGCTGGAAGGAAGGAACAGCCATCTTTTAAAAAGGGGGGCAGTTGCCATGGAAACAGTCTTCCCAGCTGTGGAGATGAGCTCAGCATCTTTCTCCTGCCTGCGACTGACTTTACCACACTCACACAGTCCCACGATGCTTCTCAGTGTTTCCCAGTGAAGGAACACTCCAGGGTCCCCAAGACCTCCTGACCCCAAGGCCTGGCATCTTCGGCTTCGATTCCACAACCACATCCTCGAAACTCTCTCTAGGTGGTCTCAACTGACTGAACTCATCTATGCCCTCCCCGACCCCTCTGCCTGGCTGCTTCTTTGGAATGTTCTAGAAACACTATTCTGGATCCGGGTCAGGAACTGAGAGTATGGCTGGCCAGAGAGGCGAGCCTGTTACCCTGGAGAGACGTTCTCTGTGCATACCTGTCTTCGAGAAGGTGCTGGCCCACCTCCCCAAATCACACTGCCAGTGAGCTTTCTGGGTGTCCTCAGCATGAAATTTTACCCATCGAGGAGTCATCTCAGACAACTTCCCGGCCCAGACCGGGAGAGCCCGGGGACACTGCATGGACACCCAACCACTCATGTAAACACGTTTGTTGCCACGGCTGAGAGTAGACTTCAGAACAAAGTCCGTCCACCCTAGGTCTGATGCATAGATCACAGGGGCTAAGATAGGAAACCGACTCCAGTGACTCATTTCACAGCCACGAGGGACCAGAGAAGTCACACCAAGCCGGAGCGGATTTCCCAGCACGAGGCCGTGCTGGGATAATTTTCCAAACTGAGCTCTGATCTCATCACTGTATTTGCCTTGCCTGTTTCTCTCACGCCGCAAAGTGCTCCCTTCTCCACCCCTGTAGGCATCACACACACACATACACACACTCTCTCTCACACACTCACACACACATACACACACATACACACACACTCTCACACACACATACACACACTCTCTCTCACACACTCACACACACATACACACACACTCTCACACACACACATACTCACATACACACCCACACACTCACACACACACACACACACACACACACACACGGCCTCACAGACGCTATGGAAAGCCCTGCGGGAGCACACTGTGCACACTGTCACCCTGCACTAACTCAGAATACCCAGTACAATTTGTCCGGGGCATGTCTAAGATCGTAAGGGACGCCTGGCCAGAGGGTTCCCTGCTGTCTGTCCCCACCCTGGGGCAGGCAGGCCCTGGCTGTTTATTGCACAAATAAACAATTACACACAAACACTATGAGCCCTTTCACCTCGGTGATTGCGTCGACTCTGACAGCGCCCAGTGAGTGAATCAGACTGCCGGGCAGGGGCCGCTGCGGCCCTGGGCTGCTGACTCATGGCCAAAGGCCAGAGCTGGGAGCAGAGAGCCCAGTCCAATCCCGAGTTCTGTTGTGTCACTCTTAGACCAACAATGTCAATACACACACAAACACACACACACACACACACACACACACACCACACCACACACCACACATGCAAACCACACACATAGAAACACACCACACATGCAAACACACACACACACACACACACACACACACACACCACACTGTGTAGTCACACATCTACATGTGTATATAGAGAGTGGATGTCTGCATCCCAGGTACAAAGATTATGAATCCAGAGTGAGCCTCGCAGCCCCATGGCCAATGGCTATATGCCTAAGCTCACGATGTCTCTTGGGGGCACAAATCACCCAGAGCTCAGACCCTTCCAGGGGAGCCAGGAGAGGCCAAGAGCAGAGTCATTTCCGACTCCTACAGAGAAAGGTACAGCCGCCTCCGTGACTCTGGCCTTCCCACGGGCTGGGTAGTAAGGGGCTCTCTGGGGACCCCTGAACCCACAGGCTGCGTAGTAAGGGGCTCTCTGGGGACCCCTGAACCCACAGGCTGGGTAGTAAGGGGCTCTCTGGGGACCCCTGAACCCACAGGCTGGGTAGTAAGGGGCTCTCTGGGGACCCCTGAACCCACAGGCTGGGTAGTAAGGGGCTCTCTGGGGACCCCTGAACCCACAGGCTGGGTAGTAAGGGGCTCTCTGGGGACCCCTGAACCCACAGGCTGGGTAGTAAGGGGCTCTCTGGGGACCCCTGAACCTCCGCTGGCAAGCCTGTTCTTGGCCACACCTGGCCATACTTGTTAAGTGGCGACAAGTCAAGATCTCTGGCTGTTTGTGGGGTCCTTCTGGGGTCCTACAGTCCCAGTCCCTGAAAGTGCTGAGCCCACACTTAGAGTGCGGGACTCCTTCACACCCATTACCCACAGGTGCTCAGTGTGTGTGTGCGTGTGTGTGTGTGTGTGTGTGTGTGTGTGTGTGGTGTGTGTGTGTGTGTGTGGTGTGTATGCATGTGTGGTGTGTGTAAGCATGTGGTATATGTGTGGTGTGTGTCAGTGTGTGTGGGTGTGTATGCATATGGCATATGTGCGGGGTGTGTGTGATGTGTGTAGTATATGTTGTGTAGTGTGTGGTGTGTGTGTGTTTATGGTATGTGTCTGTGCATGTGTATGTGTGTGGTGTATTCAGGGGTGTCATGGGGGGGTGTACCATGGCACCCATGTGAAGATTCAGATGTGTCTTTCTTTTCCCCTGTCAAACAAGGAACTCATTTAATTGTATCAGTCTTTTGTTTATAAAGGGTCAGGTGAATCCTTAAACCCAGGGACTGAACTCAAATTCGGAAGTCAGTAGCAAGTTCTTCCTTCTGAGCCAAGCTACTAGCCTCCCCAACCCCTGATTCATCTTTTTTCTTTTTGGTTTTTCGAGACAGGGTTTCTCTGTATAGCCCTGGCTGTCCTGGAACTCACTCTGTAGACCAGGCTGGCCTCGAACTCAGAAATCCGCCTGCCTCTGCCTCCCAAGTGCTGGGATTAAAGGCGTGCGGTACACTGCCCAGAGTTTTCATGTGTGTGTGTGTGTGTGTGTGTGTGTGTGTGTCCGTGCGTGTGTGTCCGTGTGTGTGTGTGTGTGTGTGTGTGTGTGTGTGTGTCCGTGCGTGCGCCATCTTTTTTAAAATAATTAAGAAAACAGATCCTAGGACGATAAGCAAGGTAGAAGCAGACTCGGGTCTGGATTCGGGTCTCTTACTCTGATGTCCGGCTTCCTTTGGAATACCCACCCATTGCCTGGGTTCCAAAAGAGAAGATTCAACTTACCTCAGACCACGGAAGTCGCTGCTGTCCCGGGACATCCCTAAGCTGGGCTTCCTGGAGCTGGGCATTGTGCCCTGGTAAGTAGAAGCCCTTTGTGGGCCAGGCCCAGCACTTGCAGGAGAAGCTGCCCTTGCGGCTGGTATATTGAGAGGGACTCGGGACTTCTGGGTTCTATATATTCTCGTTCCCCTGGCGCTGAGCTCACAGGTAGCCAGTCAGAGAGGAGGGCCGGGCCGCAGCTCCACCTGTTGCTTCCCGCTCGCTCCCGTGAGCTGAGACGGGCAGCTCTGTACCCAGGAGAGAGAGGAGAAAAAACACGCACAGTTTCAGTTGACAACTTCCTTATTGCACCTGAATCCCAGGACGAAACCAGCGCTTGGAAACCAGGCTCATGTCTGGGCAGCATGTGAAACTGAAAGCTAAGCTCTATTGGAACCTTCGTGTCTGCAGACCAGCACCATCTAAAACAGACTCCCAATTCCCGGCAGCCGACTTCTCGGGGATTGGCTGGTTTTGTTTTGGGGTTTTTTTATTTGTTTTTTGTTTTGTTGTTGTTGTTTTGTTTTTGTTTTTGTTTTTGAGACAAAGGCCTACCTCACCTTCTCTGTCGTTTTGTCCTGCCCCCTCCCCCCCCCCCAAAAAAAAAAAGCTCTGGAGGGCTGAAGAGGTGGCTCAGTGGTTAAGGGCACTGGCGGCTCTTGCACAGGACCTGGGTTCAGTTCCTAGCACCCATGTGATGATTTAATTCCAGTTCGAGAGGATCTAATGCCCTCTACTGACCTCTGCAGACACTGTGCACGCATATATTCATGTAAGCAAAATGCTCACACACACACCCAAATCTTTGAAAATGTTCTTCACACACACACACACACACACACACACACACACACACACATTTCGGCCAAATTTAATCACGCATTCTTTTAATCCCAGTACACTGGAGTGAGAGGCAGGTAACTCTCTGAGTTTAAAGCCACAGAGCTACACAGCCAGTTCCCGACCAGTCAGCGGCGGTGAGATCTTGTCCTTCCTCCGGAAAAACAAAAAGGTTATGATAAACTTTCCGTTGTGTGGTTTTTATCACATCAAAAAGAAGCCAATGGGCCGGGCAGTGGTGGCACACGCCTGTAATCCCAGCACTTGGGAGGCTGAGGCAGGCGGATTCCTGAGTTCGAGGCCAGCCTGGTCTACAGAGTGAGTTCCAGGACAGCCAGGGCTACACAGAGAAACCCTGTCTCGAAAAACAAAACAAAAACAAAAACAAAAACAAAAACAAAAAGAAGCCAGTGGAGGGTCAGGTGTGGGGGTCACTGTGCAGGTGGGGTCATTGTGCAGGTGGGGTCACTGTGCAGGTGTGGGGTGTCACTGTGCAGGTGTGGGGTGTCACTGTGCAGGTGTGGGGGGTCACTGTGCAGGTGTGGGGTCACTGTGTAGGTGTGTGGGGTCACTGTGCAGGTATGGGGGTCACTGTGCAGGTGTGGGGTGTCACTGTGCAGGTGGGGTCATTGTGCAGGTGGGGGGTCACTGTGCAGGTGGGGGGTCACTGTGCAGGTGTGGGGTCACTGTGCAGGTATGGGGTCACTGTGTAGGTATGGAGTATCACTGTGCAGGTGGGGTCACTGTGCAGGTGTGGGGTCATTGTGCAGGTGTGGGGTCATTGTGCTGGTGTGGGGTCACTATGCAGGTGGGGTCACTGTTCAGGTGTGGGGTCATTGTGCAGGTGTGGGGTCACTGTGCAGGTGGGGGTCACTGTGCAGGTGTGGGGTCACTGTGCAGGTGTGGGGTTACTGTGTAGGTGTGTGGGGTCACTATGCAGGTGTGGGGTCATTGTGTAGGTATGGGGTGTCACTGTGCAGGTGTGGGGTCATTGTGCAGGCTCACAGGAAGGGGGGCTGCTGTGTTTAGTCAGCTTGCACCTCCCCTATCAGAGTCCCTCAATGCCCCTCCAAGACCAAGTCTTAGTCTGCAGCCCTAGAGACAGAGCCGGGGCTCTGAGGAACAGGGCCAGCCCCAGGGTGTGTGTGGAGCTCAATGCAAAATGATTACAAGGAGCCCTTCTTTTCAGGCAGTGGGTGTGGTGGTGCACACTGGCAACCCCAGCATGCCAGAAGTGATGGAGCCAGGGGCATCAGGAGTTCAAGGCCAGCCTCTGGTACATGCTAAGCTTGGGACTGGCCTAAATTACACAAGACTCTGTTTCAAAAATGAAAAACAAAATCAAGAAAAGCCTAGAGCTGAGGTTAGACCAGGCTGAGCCCCTTCCAGATAGGTCCTACATACCTGTCCAGGCCAGCCTGCCAACGGGTCTCTAACAGGGGCAGTCCCCGACCAATGCTGTAAAGACAGAGAGGGCGGAAGTGGGAGGAGGGAAGGCCTGTAATCCCAGCCCTTGGGAGGCAGAGGCAGGCAGATTTCTGAGTTTGAGGCCAGCCTGGTCTACAGAGTGAGTTCCAGGACAGCCAGGGCTACACAGAGAAACCCTGTCTCAAAGAAAAAAAAGATATAGAAGATCATGTAGGGCGTGGCTCAGGATGGAGACACACTCGTGTGTCTGAGAGCCTGAATTCCAGGCCCAGTAAGTGAAAAACAAAAACATCTAACAGGCAGAAAAAATTGCACAGGAGGCCAGAGAGGTGGCTCAGAGATTCACAGCAGCACGGGCTGCTCTTCCCAAGGATCCAGGTTCAAATCCCAGCCTCCACATGTCAGCTCACAACCATCTGTGACTCAGGTTCTACGGGATCAGACATCCTTTCTGACCTTCATTAGCACCAGACATATATCTGCTACACGGACAAACATTTGCACAGACATACATGCAGGCAAACACTTACATACATAAAATTAAATCTAGAAAAAAATCTAGACATGCGCAAATTATAAAAATACAGTGTGCTAACTTATGTGCAAAATAGAACGGACCAGGCCAAGTGCCATTCTCCCATAATTCCATTACTCAGGAGGATCGGGAGTTCAAGGCTAGCCTGGGTTATGGTAGTGGGATTTGTCTCAAAACCAACAACAGGATCCAATGTGGACGCATGTGCCTTTCACCTGAGAGGTTCAGACAATTGTCTATGAGTTTGAGGCTAGCCAGAGCTAGCAAGATCCTCTCTCAAACAAACAACAGCAATGACCCCATGCTTAATGGTGAGGAAGAAAGTAAGCCCTGTATAAAGAGGCCGACGTGACCCATCCAAGATAATGGTTAGGCCGAAGGGGTGTTTATTAAATAGCCTATGGCTGTTTTATTCATTGTTTTGTTTGTTTGTTTGTTTGTTTTTGGCTTTTCGAGACAGGGTTTCTCTGTGTACTCCTGGCTGTCCTGGAACTCACTCTGCAGATCAGTCTGGCCTCGAACTCAGAAATCTGCCTGCCTCTGCCTCCCAATTGCTGGGATTAAAGGCGTGCGCCTTTAAAGGCCGCCGCCGGCGCCGCTGCCGCCACCACCACCCAGCTAGGACAATTTCTAATAACCAAAACCTCCAACACCTCGGAATATCCAGTCAGGAAAATGGATAGCAACAGTATATCCACAAGTAGGGAGAATTCTTTCCCCCTTTGTGGGTGTGCACCCTCTTGCGTGGCATGACTGTGTGACCCCTGGACGTGGGACACCCCATAAAACACGGTTTTAAGTGACGTGAAGAGGCTTGTCTGGGGAGCAGCTTTGAGGAACAAAGATAAGAAGTTTCCCGGAGGAGCCGGGCGTGGTGGCGCACGCCTGTAATCCCAGCACTTGGGAGGCAGAGGCAGACGGATTTCTGAGTTCAAGGCCAGCCTGGTCTACAGAGCGAGTTCCAGGACAGCCAGGATTACACAGAGAAACCCTGTCTCGAAAAACCAAAAAAAAAAAAAAAAAAAAAAAAAAAAGAAGTTTCCCGAGTGACTGTGAGTGTGGAGCACAGCCGCCCATAAGTCTGTCCCCAGGTCCGCCAAGGAATTTGCATATGGAAATAAGGATGGCCCTTGAATTTGCATATGGAAATAAGGCTGTCCCTTGAATTTGCATATGGAAATAAGGCTGGGCCCCTTGTCACCTCAGAGCCAAGAGCTAACTGGCAGCACACCCTCCTATCCTTTCCCCGGGGCTCTCAGACTCAAGGTCCAGCTCTAACTAGGAGCCCCAGTTCAACCCGCTTCAGTTTGTTCCTTTTTTTTATTTTTTTATTTACTATATATACAATGTTCTACATTCATGTATGTCAACAAGCCAGAAGAGGGCCCCAAATCTCATCATAGATGGTTATAAGCCACCAGGCGATCCCTGGGAATTGAACTCAGGACCTATGGAGGAGCAGCCAGTGCTCTTAACCTCTGAGCCATCTCTCCAGGCGCACACACACACACACACACACACACACACACACGCTTCAGTTTCTAATGACTCTCCCTCTCTTCAGAAAGGGGGGGCCTATGGATCTATGGACCTGTGCTTTAAACCTTTCTATCCATGGCTGTTTTGGTTTGGATTTGGGGTTTTTTAACTTTTTTTTTTTTTTTTTTTTTTTTTAAATTTTTGAGGCAGGGTCTCTCTATGTAGCCCTGGCTGGCCTGGAACTTGCTAAGTAGACCAGGCTGACTTTGAACTCACGGAGAGAAACTCCTGCCGCTGTCTCCAACTGCTGGGGTTAAAGGAGTGTGAGCTCAGGGGTGACCACCACTGCTCTCTTAACCCTACCATGTAGACCGCAGGAAGCGCTTCTCGCTGGAACACACATCCAGAGCAGCCTGGCCTCTGGGGTTCCCTGCCAATGGGAGACTCGTCCTCAAAAACAAGGGGTGGACGGCTCTTAAGGCGTGACATCTCAAATTTACTTCTGCATTCTCCACCCGTGTGTATCTCCCCACTCCCAACACACTTATACATACATACACACACATACACACACATATACATATATCACATATATGCACATATATACTCACATACATACACACAAATACACATACACACACATACAGTACACACATACACACACACATACATACATACATGCACACATATACACATACACATATATACACATACATACACACATACATATACACATCATACACACATACACACACACAAATACACATATATACACACGTACACACATACACACATACATATACACATCTCACACATACACACACTCGAAACCCAGCCAGTCAGTTGGGAGCCAGGCCTCAGTCATACATCATACATCTGTAATCCTGGCATCAGCATCTAGGAGGTAAAGGCAGGAAGGTCAGAAGTTCAAGGCCAATCTTGGCTATAGGAAATTCAAGGCTAGCCTGGGCTACTTGAGACCCTGCCTCAAATAAACGAACAAGTCCTCCGTTCTTTGTCCAGCACACAGCATCCTGTGTCTGTGCTTTCTTCTCTCGGAGCTGGTCAGTGGGGGGCTCAGTGGGGAAAGCCTTTGCTGCCCCAGCGAGGGAATGAAGGAGCGGTTTACCTAGCAAAAGTCAAAAAGGTCTGTTTACAGAAGTGCTGTCAAAAGTAAAGTTTTGCTGTTTGGACAAGAAGCCCAGGCTGGCCTGGAACTCACTTGCTGTTGGGAGTGACCTTGTGTTCCTGATCCTCCTGCCCCCACCTCTGGAGTGCTGGGATCACAGGTCCGTAGTCTATCAACTAAGCTGTAGCCTCCGTCAGATCCGCCCTGCCTCTGTCAAGCCTCCCCGCTCCCCAAGGAGACCCAGGGACTTCATTTTCCAAATCCTTTGCAGCTGGAGTTTCAGGATGATGTGGATCTGACAGGGGCGACCCTCGCCCTGTTTTCAAGGGAAGAGATGAGCTGCAGTCATTTTCCTGCTGGAACGGGCGCGGTTGAAGAGAAGTTCTCTATTCTCAGCCACGTGCGGGGACACGGGTCCCCGTGGTGCCCCACGGTCTCCGCGACGGTGAGCCACCCTGCCTCATTCTGGACCCTAATTCGTCCTGTGACTCGTCAGCCCTTGCTCCTTCCCGTGGGATTAGCCGGAACCCCCTTCCACTTCCAGCAACTGAGCTGGTTGATTCCGGTCCACGGAGGGCGCTTATCTCCCTGTGAGATACCGGAAGTCAGAAGCTCCTGGGAGAACGGCGCACGGTTGACTCGGGTTCTCACCGGCTTCCCAATAATATTTTAACTAGCTGCCGGTTCTCGCAGTTCACGGACTAAACCTGGTGTGCCAGCCTGGCCTTGCCTCATCTTACAGAACAGGAAGAAAGAAAGCTCGGCAGGCTCCAGGCTGACTTGAGGAGACCGGCTCACTATTTATTTGATTGATTGATTGATTGATTGATTATTTATTTATTTATAAACAAGATCTCCAATAGCCCAGGTGGCTTGAAGAGTCAGGCTTACCATTTATTTATTTATTCATTCATTCATTCATTCATTCACTCATTCATTCATTTACAAACAAGGTCTCTAATAGCCCAGGCTGGCCTCAACTCACAGTTTAGCAGGGGATAGCCTTGAACGTTTGACTGTTAGTTCTCAGGCTGCTCGGATATCCAGAAATGAGTGCCTCCTGCACTATAGGAGGGTTTCTGGCAGATGCGTGAGCGCCAGCACTCCTCAGGAGCCTGTGAATGTTCCCACCCGACAGAAGTCCTTTCCTTTGCCTCAGGCAGAAGGGACCTATGGCTTCATTGACAGGTGACACGTGCCTGCCCAGGTGGCCTCCAGGTTCCAAGCCCCTTCCCTAGTTTCCTGGCCCTTCCCACCCCCCAGTTTCTCACCCACCGTTCTCTACTAACCCTACACTTACTCTCCCCCCCTCTCTTCCCCCAGACCCCTGCCCGGGGGCCACTGTCCACTCCTGGCCATATTCTGCCTACTTCTCTTTCTCTTTGCTCTGGACTTGTCTAGATGCCTCTGGCAGGTCTCTTTCTCTTTTTTCTACAGTAAAAACAAACAACAAACAAAACAAATGAACTTAACCATATCATGGTTCGGCCACATCTGCAGTATCTTGACTCTTCTTCCTCGCAGCCTTCTGAGTGCGGAGATCTACGTCACTGCATTTGATGTGATTTGGTGCTACGGACGGGGCACGGGGCGTAGGGCACGCTGAGCTGGGGCTTAGGGCAAGCTGAGCCAGCGCTCAGACAACCTAGTCCCAGTAGCCGCTGGCCTGACCTAACGTAAACAAACAAAAGAAAAAGAATCAAAAGGGGCTTTCCTGTGTCAATGGAGCTGGTGAGTGGAGCTTTGTTTTTCAATGATACAATGTATTACACAGATACCATAAACTCTTGTTTTGAAACAGAGTCTCAAATTGGCAGCGAGCCTTCTGTCTCAGCCTCACGAGTGCTGGGATTACAGGTATGAGCCGTCACACCCAACTCTTTAACTCTTGATCTATGGATTAGAGAAAAAACTAGATCCTCATTCGAATGCCAGGCCTTTAGCCTCAGCCAGGAAGAAACTTTAATCATTACTGGGAAGACCTGACTCCTCCCAGTTAAACCTGAGTTTCAAGGCAGCAATCCCTCTGTCTCATCCCAGGCAGAGGGCACCTCTCTCCTTCTGGGAAACTGCTAGTTACAGGACGGACAGGGAGAAATGGCTTGGGGGGGGGAACTTGAAAGGCACTAAGCAATAATGGGGATAAACATATTACCTGCTCCTCAGAGTAGAGTCTTCCCTCTCCCTCATACAGGAGAGAACCCCCCCAACCCCAGCCACTTTAGACAAGAAGACCTGCTATCAGGGAGCACCGCTGGGATTGACTCACTGACCAGAAGAGGAGACCAGATTCATTTCACTGCAGGGGGCAGACACCATCAATCCCTCTTAGAAAAATCCCTCTGGACTAGGACTGGAGAGATGGCCCAGTGTTTAAAGAGCCACACAGCAAAGCACCATCTTAGGCTAATTTATCACAGAGAAGCGTGAAAGGGCGGAGCCCAGGATGAAAGGATTGGATGGGAAATCGAGGGACTCCTGCCAGGCTGCAGACCACAGATGAGCTCTTTCCTGGTCCCAAAGGGAGAAGAAATCTGCTTTGGAGCCCACAGCTGGGCAGCCAGAGAAGCGGAGACGCTGTTTGCCTCTGTCAGTTAAACGGATTCCTAGTGTGCAGCCCACTCATACCACACATGGGAGCCGGAGACAGCTGGAAACTGAGGCCCAGGGTCATACAAGCTGCCCACGCGGAAAGACTAGCAAAGCAGACAGCAAGAGGACAGCGATATTGGCTACCTCCAGAATCGGTGTCCTGTGGGAAGGTGCGGCCCAGGCCAGGGCCTGCATTCCCAACCTGCTGTGGGTCACAGCAGGAAAGAGGTGGCCCTTTCATAGCAGGTCAGTGAGAGACTCTACTAACAAGAAAGTTTAAAAGTCTGTGAGTACAGGTGTGGAGAAGTGGCCAGTAACGCTGCCTGTCCTTAGGGCTATGAGAGCGGGAGCTGGCATAACCCCCTAAATGCTCCAGGACAGAAGGAACCTGGAAAGTTCCTTGTATGGCTGGAACAGTGGGCAGGAGAAACTGAGTCTTTTTGTTTTGTTTGTTTGTTTTTTGTTTTTTGTTTTTCGAGACAGGGTTTCTCTATATAGCCCTGGCTGTCCTGGAACTCACTCTGTAGACCAGGCTGGCCTCAAACTCAGAAGTCCACCTGCCTCTGCCTCCCAAGTGCTGGGATTAAAGGCGTGTGCCACCACTGCCCAGCAAGAAACTGGGTCTTTTTTTTTTTTTTTTAAGATTTTATTTATTTATTTTATATATATGATGAGTACACTGTAGCTGTCTTCAAACACACCAGAAGAGGGCATCGGATCTCATTATAGATGGTTGTGAGCCACCCTGTGGTTGCTGGGAATTGGACTCAGGACCTCTGGAAAAGCAGTCAGTGCCCTTAACCACTGGGCCATCTCTCCAGCCCGAGAAACTGAGTCTTAATGAAAGGAGTGCGGCCAATCTGTGGGAGCCATTAAGGAAAAACTAGGGAGATAGATACTTTGGCCAGGGTAGTGCCTGCCAGAATCTACCAGAAGCCAGAGGGAACTCAAACCGCCCATAGAAGACCTCCGAGCTGGAGAAAGAGGTAGTGTCCATAGAGGTAGTAAGTCCACTCAGAAGGAAGGTCCTTGGCGTGTCACATGACCAGTTCTGGCCCCTCTCATCATCAGAGATGATGGAGCCCCTCACAAGCCACCCAGTCCTCGGAGGGTCTCTCCCCCGACCTGCTGGCTAACGGCCGCCCTGAATGAACTTCAGGAGGTTTAGAGACAGTGTGTGCTGGGTGAGACATGGCTGCCTGGCTTCAGCTGATGTGGCCTTGGGGTGACAGCATGGAAATGGGGTTCTGGTGTGGGCATGTCTGCAGAGTGGGGTAGACAAATGAGCGTGTCAGAGATACCTCCCTCCTCAAAATAAAGACACAGTAGCCCAGGCTAGCCCGGAACGTGCCTTGAAACTGAGGATCTCCTTGAACTTGGAGCTCCTTCTGCCTCCGTGTCTCCGAACGCTGGGATGGCAGCATTTATACCTCTACGCCCGGCCGCTGAGCACCAGGTAAGAACTCTACCAGCTGGGTGACGTATCCAGCCCCCGTTTCTCAGTTTCGCTAGGGACCTCCTTCCCCAGACTCAGGTCAGACCTGTTGTCAAAGTCCTTTCTGTCCTTGTGTGACTGATAAGACCCAAGCCTGTGAGTCACCATCTGCCATGAAAACGTGATCTTAATGCAAATCACTTTCAAGCTCAAAGACATTGGGGTAGGCATGGCCCGTTCTGAAGTTTGCAAGGGTCTCCCCATGACTGTAGAATGCTGGACCCCTCTCGTTCCACCGGTGGCTGTGATCTTCCCCCATCTGGGGGACCCCTGATGCTGGGGGTGGGGGTGGGGGTGGGGGGTTGATCAGCGAGTCAGGTATCTCAGAGGCTTTCTGGTGAGTCACAGGCCACGTGCCAGCCACAACAACCCTCCACCCTGGGGCTCTGACAGGTACCAGGAGCTATCCCAGCGGGGGAACCTGACCTGGCCTCACTGGGAATGACTGCTGGGATTTCAAGGGTCACAACAGAAGCCAGGGGACTTCCCAGGTGCCCCATCCCCCCAGCTGTGTTTCCTGAACTGGAACCTCGGTCGGGTTAATAAGCTGAGAAACCGCCATTGTCTATTTATTCGTGTGCTGTGCAGGAGACAGACAAGGCCCTGGGGAGGTATACACCCTGCCCACGGTTTTGAAGCTCTCTCTGTACGTAGCCCAGGCTGGCTTCCAATATGCAACCCACCTGCCTCTGCCTCTGCCTCTCAAGTGCTGTTTTTCTAGGTCCAGATCTGCAAGGACCATTCAAGAAGTTTTACAAGGGCTGGAGAGATGGCTCAGTGGTTAAGAGCACTGACTGCTCTTCCAGAGGGCCTGAGTTCAAATCCTAGCAACCACATGGTGTCTCACAACCATCTGTAATGGGATCTGATGCCCTCTTCTGGTGTGTCTGAAGATAGCTACAGTGTAGTCATATACATACAATAAATAAATCTTTTTAAAAAAAAAGTTTTACGAGCTTGAGCCTGGTCTATTAGCTTGTGATTTCCCACTGGGAAGGGGAGGGGAGATGTCAACGGACCATGGTCTCTTCCTCCCAGCCTTTTGGACCACAGTGCACACTCAGTAGGACCCCTTTTGACTGGTTGCTATGGAAACAAACAATAGCATCTGTCGCTTGTGGGGAGCCACAAGCCAAGTTGAAAGGGACACAGTCTGCAGGAAGAGTTGGTGTTGGTGGCTTTTGACAGGGCACACACCTGACCAGCTCTGACACCATGGTGTATTTCCTTCTTAGGGCTCACTACCGCTCCCATTACAATCCGAACTTGATTATTCTTTCCTTCTCGTGGCCTCTTTGGTCCCCACTTTCTCTTTCTCTCTATTTCTCATCGCTGTTGTTGTGTTTAAATCGGAACTCCATATGTAGCACAGGCTAGCCTGAAACTTTTGAGCCTCTTGCCTTGACCTCCCCAGTGCCGGATGCCCTCTGTGTCCTCACCGTCTAGAATGCTTCCTATGACCAGCAGAGTGGCCGACCGAGAGTACAGACGTTTCTGACAGGCGTCTTTCTTTCCCCTCACCCACTAAGTTTCCGGTCACTAAGCCGACCCTCCCTCCAGGGCCTGGAAGCCCTCCTGGAGAGCTTTTGTGAACTGAAGAGTTCTGCTAGGTCTACCGAAGCATAGCAGGCCGCCATACCAAAACAAAGGCGCTGTGCGCCTCCTGGTGGACCTGGCTTTGAACTGCAGGCCTTTCCTCGAAGAGCCGCTTGGGACCGGAGGGTCCCCAATCCCTTCTCCTGGCAGCCTACAGAGGCCATGGAGGGGCTTTGCTCACTGACTTGCTCAGTCGGCTTTCCTGTATAGCCCAGGACCACCTGCCCAGGGGTAGCACCTCCTATATCTATCATCAATCAAAAAATTATCCCCGCCTCCCCTCAATACGTTCCTGTAAGCTGATCTGCTGGACAGCATCAGGAGTCAGGTGGCAGTGCGGGTGGGACACAGTATGTGCAGGTCTGGGTCTCAGGCTGCCAACTGCATTTTTATGAGTTGTGTGCGCAGCCCAGACCGAGAGGACTTCCACATTGCTAAGCTAATCCCGACGCACTCCTTTTCTTTTCTTCTCCTTCTCCTTCTCCTCCTTCTCCCCCTCCTCCCCCTCCTCCCTCTCCTCCTCCTCCTCCTCCCTCCTCCTCCTCCTCCTCCTCCTCCTCCTCCTCCTCCTCCTCCTCCTCCTCCTCCTTCTCCTTCTTTTTTTGGTTTTTTGAGACAGGGTTTCTCTGTGTAGTCCTGGCTGTCCTGGAACTCACTCTGTAGACCAGGCTGGCCCCGAACTCAGAAATCCATCTGCCTCTGCCTCCCAAGTTCTGGGATTAAAGGCGTGTGCCACCACTGCCCAGCCCCCGATGCACTCCTTCAAAGAGTTTCTGAGAGAACTTTGAGTAAAAAGCCAGAACAAACACGGAGGTGAGGGACCGGAGACAGTCCGGGTTGTGGTTTGGTTCCCTGGCATTGCAAGGAAATTGTGAAACTCATAAGGGGCGGGGCCTAGTGGGGGTCATGGGTCATTGGCAGTGTGCAGTCAGAGAGGACTGCTGGATTCAGGTCTTCCCTCTTCTTCCTCCTTTTCCACACCCCAGTACTAGACGACCGGTTTTAGTGGTCATGGCATGCTGCCTGCTACCTGAGGCCTGAAAGCAACAGCTCTGCTCAACCACAGACCTGAAGTCCAAAGCCGAGAGCCAGGCTAAGCCTTTTTTTCCCGTCACCTCAGACTACCCACAGGGTTGTGAAAGCTGACTGTTGCCTCTAGGGTCTTTAACACAGAAGGGCCACCAGCATCAACATGGTCTCCTACAAAAAAACCCCAAGATGTGGCAGGGACAGCAGGGTGAAGAAAGTTCTAGAGAGAAGGTTCATGGGTAAAAAAACAAAAAACAAAACAAAACAACAACAACAAAAAAAACACTTACCACACAAAGCTGAGGACTAGAAATCAGATCTGTGCCGGGCAGTGGTGGCGCACGCCTGTAATCCCAGCACTTGGGAGGCAGAAGCAGGCAGATTTCTGAGTTCGAGGCCAGCCTGGTCTACAGAGTGAGTTCCAGGACAGCCAGGGCTACATAGAGAAACCCTGTCTCGAAAAACCAATAAAGAAAGAAAGAAAGAAAGAAAGAAAGAAAGAGAGAAAGAGAGAGGAAGGAAGGAAGGAAGGAAGGAAGAAAGGAAAGAAAGAAAGAAAGAAAGAAAGAAAGAAAGAAAGGAAGAAAGAAAGGAAGGAAGGAAGGAAGGAAGAAAGAAATCAGATCTGTATTGCTGTGGTTTGAATATGCTTGGCCCAGAGAGTGTCACTATTAGGAGGTGTGGTCTTGTTGGAGTAGGTGTGGTCTTGTGGAGTGGGTGTGGCCTTTAAGACCCCTACCCTAGCTGCCTGGAAGCTAGGGTTACCTGTGTGGTGAGACCAGGCCGGCCTCGTCACCCAGGTAACCCATGTGCCACCACTGCCGGGCTTACCACTACCCTTACTACTACCTTTTGGTTTTTTTTTTTTTTTTTTTTTTGAGACAGGGTTTCTCTGTGTAGCTCTGGCTGTCCTGGAACTCTGTAGACCAGGCTGGCCTCGAACTCAGAAATCCGCCTGCCTCTGCCTCCCAAGTGCTGGGATTATAGGCGTGCGCCACCACCGCCCGGCTCTACTACCTTTTTTTAAGATAAGTTCTTGTAACCTAGGCTAGCCTTGGACTGCAACTCTCCTGCCTCAGGCTCCCAGATGCTGGAATTGTGGCCTGAGAATCCACACCCATCTCTACTGTTAGTGGGTTTTACAGCATAATTTGAGCATTGGTCAGTGCAAAGCTCTTTCATGCACATCTCTGTGTGTACAGCTGTGGAACTGCCCCAGGAACCAGACTCTAGAGACTTCCAGAACCCAGAAAGTTTTTGTGTCTGTCACACACATACACACACACACACACACACACACACAATAAATAAATAAATAAATAAATAAATAAATAAATAAATAAGGAACGTGCCGGTCAGCTGTCAGGGATATGAACTATTACCTGTGTCTTGGTCACCCCCTGAGGACAATGATACCAGCCACCACGTCGAGGTCACACGGGGTTGTCACGAGCCGCGGTGACACCATTTATTTAAAGAGCAGTGCCCGGCATCAAGGTACCTTCCAAGATAAACAGACTAGACAATGCTTGTAAATGCCTGGCAGGCGCCCAGCGCACTGACGGCACAGCCGATGGCGGTGTGCATTGCAGCGGCAAATGTCCACTGCCCAGAACCTCTCCCTCACTTGTTACATACAGCAGGAGCCAAACATGGGTTCCCCACAGTTAAAACCCGCACCCCCGGCCCCGTGGTTCACTCCACACCAGCCCTGTGACAGTGACAGTTCTCTCTGAAAATCTCCTCTACTGTATCGCTGTATCGTCCATCCCTGGAAGATACTTTCCTTTGTTCTTTCTATTGTTAAAGTCTGATTGTATTTTTTTTTTTTTTTTTGAGACAGGGTTTCTCTGTGTAGCCCTGGCTGTCCTGGAACTCACTCTGTAGACTAGGCTGGCCTCGAACTCAGAAATCTGCCTGCCTCTGCCTCCCAAGTGCTGGGATTAAAGGCGTGCATCACCACGCCCGGCTTTTTTGGTTTTTTCAAGACAGGGTTTCTCTGTGTAGTCCTGGCTGTCCTGGAACTCACTCTGTAGACCAGGCTGGCCTCGAACTCAGAAATCTGCCTGCCTCTGCCTTCTGAGTGCTGGGATTACAGGCGTGCACCACCACGCCCGGCTTCTGATTGTATTTTTACCATTTTAATTTTCCATGCATGTAAGCGCATGTGTGTGCTTGTGTGTCTTTGTGCAGTGCAGGCGTCTTTGGAGATGGTTCATGCTCAGCGGCTGGAGTTATAGGCACCCGTGAGCCTCCCGGGGTGGGCGCTGGGGACTCGGGTCCACCATGGAGCCAGCTCTCCAGGCCCTTTTACCTTTTGAGATGGGATCTCACGTAACCAAGGGTAACTTTGAACCTGCTGCCTGCCGAGGGCGTATGTCCGAAACAGACAGACAGACACCTTTGTGTCTCACCATGCCAGGCTCTACTGGGTAACAATGGATCGACAGACAACCCTGGCAGTTTATCAGCGTCCGTTCGCCAGGTAATCCGGCTTCCCTGGATGACTCACCGTAGCCGCCAGCAGCCGCGGGCAAACTGGGTTCACCTGAAAGGGAGGCTGGGGGGGTGGGGGGAGAGAAGAACAGAGCCAAGACCAAAGTTCTGACCAAGGCTCAACGTTTAATTTCCAGTTCTGCCTTTATATGGGTAAAGACCCAGCCTTAGGTTCAGCTGGGTTCTTGGTTCAAAACGAGCTTCAGCAGGCAGTGTTGTTTTTGCAGGAACACCGTGGATGTGGTAAACAGGAGACTTCCGCCTGGTCAGAAGACTCCACTCCAGGTGTGTTATGCAACTGTGCAAACAAGGTCTGACGAGCCCGCTCACGGCTGGGGGACGGGTACAGCTCACGCCACCGTGTCTACAGGAGAAAACTTTTGTGAGTCCTCTCTCTCCCCTCCTGGCATTGAACTCACATCTTCAGGCTTGGTGGCAAGCACCTTTCCCCCTAGAGCCATCTTCACCCTTATTACATTTTTTTTTTAACTTTCTGTATATGAGTACACTGTAGCTGTCTTCAGACACACCAGAAGAGGGCATCAGATGTCATTACAGATGGTTGTGAGCCACCATGTGGATGCTGGGAATTGAACTCAGGACCTCTGGAAAAGCAGTCAGTACTCTTAACTGCTGAGCCATCTCTCCAGCCCCCCCCTTTTTTTTTATTAAAAATAGGGCCTAGAATTAATTCACCATGTAGCCCTGGCTGGCCTGAACTCACTGTGTAGCCCAGGCTGGCCTTGAGCTCACAAAAATCCACCTGCCTCTGCCTCCCGAGTTCTAGAACTCAGGGCGTGAGCCACTGCACCCAACCCTTCCAATCTTAACAACGAATAGTCTCAGACCACACAGTGCACATCCTACAGCACGGATCTGGGTGTATGTGTGGGTTAGAGAGAGGCTACAGCGAAGCCATCCCCGGAAGCTGACAGAGAGCGGGTTGGAGGGCTGTGGAGAAAGGAGGAGGACACCAGCTGCTCTCGCAAAGGACCTGCCTTCCTTTCCCAGCCCAGTCAGCTTTCACTCCAGTTCCAGGGGGTCCAAGGCTTTCCTCTACCCCCCCCCCCTGATACTGGTACATACACAAACACAGACACAAATACAGAAGTAAATCTAAGAAAACTAAGATAACTCTGCACTCCCCCCCCCAAAAAAAAGGAGTGTCAGGGGAGGGAGGAGGGGAGAAGTACTCCCCTGGAGGTGTGGTGCTCCCCTGGAGGTGCTCCCCTGGAGGTACTAAGGTGCTCCCTGGAGGTGCTCCCTCTGGAGGTACTGAGGTGCCACAGGGGTGGCAGGGAGCACAGTCAAGCTTCAGAAGGGGAGATGGAGCAGGGTGAGGATGCAAAGGGCAGAACAAGCTTCATGTGAAACTAGGGTTGGCACCCTGGGCCAGGCTGTGTCAACAAGTGGGGAGCGAGCTTAGCTCAGGCCAGGACACTGGGGAATTCTCTGCCTGTTGGGGTCCCTTGGTATATGTGTTAGCAGCCCTCCTCTATGGGGTGCACAGGGTGGAGTTGCACTCCCATCTCAGGTCTGGGACACACCCACACCCAAAGGTCCCAATTTACTTTGATAAACAGGGCGGGGGCTCTTTCTATTTTTAAGTTATCGGTTTGTTCCTCATGGGTGGACCAGACAGATGGTGTTGTGTACTTGTCTGCCCGAGCACAGCGTCACTCGGTCTCTGTGTTTACACGCCAAGTGGAGTCAAATGTTGCTTGTGAAGTCACCTCGAGCAAGGCAAAACCCCGCGGGTGGTCTGTACCCCAGAAGGATCCTGAGTGTACCTTCTGCCTCTACTGCCCGAGTGGAGCGAGCGAGCGCGCGCACTGGGAAGGCAGCAGGGCTCCCCCCCCAGCTCTGAGCACCACCTCCCCACACCCCCTCCTCTTCATTGTTTGCCTTGAGATTCCTGCTGGCTGGGACTTTCCAGCTGGCTGGCTTCCAGCTCTGAGTTGTCTGGGCAGAGGCCAGAGCTAGGGAAACCGGAAGCCACCGCTTGGCCCAGCTGGAGAGCTCAGGGGTGTCCCCAAGGAGTCCCTACTTCCTGGCATCCTGAGCAGGGCTGCATGTGGGGCCACCTCCCTCCCTCCTCTCTTGCTATGTGACCCTCCCCAGCACTGTCTGAGGAACCCTTGTTTACCAGTTACCATAGTCCTTGACTTCTGTGTCCCTCTGATCAGAGACCCTGATTGATGGCTTGGTCCCCACAGGCTTCAATGACTGACGATCTTTTTCTGGTCGGTCATGTCCCCTGTGTGGGAAGTGGGATGTTCTCTGGGGACAGTGCTCCAGGGAAAGGGGCTTGGGAGCACCCCCATACTCCAAGAGCACATATTCCATAAATATTCTTTCCTTCTTTCCTTTTTTTTTTTTTCAAGACAGGGTTTCTCTGTGTAGTCCTGGCTGTCCTGGAACTCACTCTGTAGACCAGGCTGGCCTCGAACTCAGAAATCCGCCTGCCTCTGCCTCCCAAGTGCTGGGATTAAAGGCGTGCGCCACCGCCGCCCGGCACTATTATATTTCTGTTTCTAAGGCGTCAAAGGTGACTCCCAAGAACAAGAATTCTTGAACTGGCCACTGCAGGGATTGCTCACAGATTGCTTTTGCAGGGGGCCCTGGTCTGCTCTCCAGCGCCCACGCTGGGCAGCTGTCACTCCAGCTCCTGGGATCGGATGCTCTCTTCTGGCCTCTGCACGCTCCTGCACGCACCAAGGGAGCTGGAGAGGCAGGAGAGGATAAGGCGGGCAAAGGTACAGAGGTCGGAAGTGTGCGGAGCCGAGAGCATCACCCAGCCGGCCATAGGAAGTCAGCCTCGAAAAACAAAACAAAACAAAAACAAAAAGAAAAAAAAGAGAAAAGGAAGAAAGAAGTCCAGCCTCTGTCTGATGTTGTGTCTGATGTTGGCCATTTGCTTATTTAGACGCAGATCAGACAGTGAATCAGTGAGTGTGAGTGACCTAGTTTCTAAAACAGTTACATGTTTACGAAGGGTCACAACAAGGTTGTGGTCTGAGTATTCTCAGTTGTTTCAATAAACATGAGTCATGGAATCCGAGGCCACAGGTTCAGTTTCAACCGGAGCCCCGCCTACAGACCACTATCTGGCTTCCGGATTCTGCAGAGTCTCAGCTCCAAAGCCCCTGCAGAGGCTAGGAGGCTCTGTTTCAGCTAGAGTGGCTCCCTCCGCCCCAGGCACAGGTGACAAGGACACACACACACATCCATGAATACATCCCTGCATGGATGGCCCATGAGTGATACAGCCCCCGAGAAGCACTGTCACCGCTGTGGTGGGACCCCGGAGTGTGGAGCTGACAGACTCTTAGGCAACAGCCCACTCTGTTCAGACCCTCGCACAAAGTTCTCGTGAGTTTAAGCAAGCCACACGTGGCAAAAGCCTGTTTTTCCGTAGAAGCATCAAAAGGATAATCTAAACACTTAACTGGATCACAGCAGCAAGCAATAACCTGCCGTCTGAAGCAGGCTCGCTCCTAGGCGCCAACCTCGGGGGCAGCGGAAGAGATCCACCTTTCTAGAGGGACTCAGGGGCCTGGCTGCCAACTGTCTGCAGGGGCTCAGGGCTAGCGCTTCTTCCAGACTCCGCCTAACAGTTACCTAGCAACAGCCAGGTAGAGCCTGGCTGGCAATAAAAGAACTGTTTGGTGTGTCTGTCTGTCTGTCTGTCTGTCTGTCTCTCTCTCTGTCTTTTTGTCCCCTCTCTTTCTCTACCTCTGCCTCTACTCCCTTCTCAACCCCTGGTCTCATGCCCCAACAAACTTTTTTTTTTTTTGGTTTTTCAAGACAGGGTTTCTCTGTGTAGCCCTGGCTGTCCTGGAACTCACTTTATAGACCAGGCTGGCCTCGAACTCAGAAATCCGCCTGCCTCTGCCCTGTAAGTGCTGGGGTTAAAGGCATGTGCCACCACTGCCCGGCGGACGCCATGTTGAAATATCTTCTACAGAAATGCCTCCGCTCTGAAGAGCACCCGCTGCCCTTGCAGGGGCTCCCAGTCCGGGTCCTGGGCCTTGTCAGGTGGCTCGCGGCTCTGGGAGACAGAGTGGGCCTCCACAGGCGCCAGACTCACACGGGCACATACCCGTACTCAGACATGCATAATTAAAAATAAAAATAAGGGGGCTACAGAGGCGTCTCAATAATCAATAGCACCGTCTGTTCTTCCAGAGGACCTGGGTTCAATTCCCAGTTGTCTGCAACTCCACTTAGGGGATCTGATGCCCTTTCTGTCCTCCGATGTCACCTGCACACACTACAGATATACACTCAGGCACAAAATTAATTTTATTTTTTGGTTTGAGACAGGGTTTTTTTGGGGGCAGGGACAGGTATCAAGACAGGGTTTCTCTGTAGCCCTGGCTGTTCTGGAATTCACTCTGTGGACCAGGCTAGCCTCGAATTCAGATATCTACCTGCCTCACTGGGATTGAAGGTGTGTGCCACCACCACCACCAGGCTAATAAGCTGAATTTTAAAAACACACAAATACACAAGCAGACACTTTCTTGAAAGAGAAAACGGAAAGAACTCCTGAGCCCTCGGGGTCTTTACCGCTTTACATCTGGCTCAGGCCTGGGTGGTTTGCTTGATCTGGATCAGAGAGCAAAAGGCACGAAAGACAAGATGCTGGGCAGACGGGCCTCCCGGTTCTGGCCGGCACCGGCTTTCCTGTACTGTACACGGGGAAATGGACAGCAGCTTCAGCCAGGGCCGGGCCTTCACGCGGTGTCCTTGAGAGCAGGGTCTTTGGGGCTGAGCTACCCAAACAAACTCTATAAGCTATGGCTGCTGTACAGGAACCCAACGCCTTCCAGTGGTTCCCACTGAGACAGGATGCAGGTGATGCTGTTCCCAAGGTAACCAACCCTGAGGGAGACTAGCCTTGTTGAGGAAGGGCCTGAAGCGTGGGACTTGGGACAACCTAACTCCTCTACCCTCCTGCAAGCAAGAGGAGTTGGGGTACACACAGATGCACACACACACACACACACACACACACACACACACAGCACATCATACATGAGTGCACATATGCCCAGGTGCACACATGCACAAAAAAATTAAAATATAGGGCAGTGGTGGCGCACACCTTTAATCCCAGCACTTGGGAGGTAGAGGCAGGCGGATTTCTGAGTCTGAGGCCAGCCTGGTCTACAGAGTGAGTTCCAGGACAGCCAGGGCTACACAGAGAAACCCTGTCTCTGAAAAAAACAAAAAACAAAAAACAAACAAACAAAAAATTATAACTTCAGAAAAAGAAATTGTTGTGTAGTGACTGTGCCCTGCTGTTATTCCTTAAACCACATAATTTAAAAGCTAGTGGTGTAGCATTAGCTTGTAATAGGTACCATACGTAAACCAGAGACTCTTCAAAGTATATAGGAGGATGCCCAGAGGTTATGGGTAACTAATACTCTGTTTTTTAAGAGGAACATTATGGATTTGGGAAGAGCAAACATGTTTGTATGTATGTGTATATGTGTGTGTGTGTGTGTGTGTGTGTGTGTATTTCTCTGTATAGTTGAGGGGACATGGTAAAAAATAAGGGTTTCATTGCAATTCTCCTATTGTTTTGATTTTAAAACCACATGAATACCTATTCAAAGGACTCATATATATATGTATATATATGTATATATATACATATATATATATACATATATATACATATTTTTTTTTCCTGAGATAGGGTTTCTCTGTGTAGCCCTGGCTGTCCTGGAACTCGTAGACCAGGCTGGCCTCGAACTCAGAAATCCACCTGCCTCTGCCTCCCAAGTGCTGGGATTACAGGTGTGCGCCACCACGCCTGGCCTCAAAAAATATTTTTAACTGTATGTTATTCTGTGTGCCCATGTGTGTGTGTGCACACCATGGAGCAAATGCCAGGATCAGAGGACAACTTTTTCTTTTTTTTCTTTCTGGTTTTTTTGAGACAGGGTTTCTCTGTGTAGCCCTGGTTGTCCTTGAACATATGGCATGTGCCACCACTGCCCTGCAGAGGACAACTTTCTGAAGTCAGGTCTCCTTCTCATGTGGGTCCCGGGAACTGAACTTAGGCTGTCAGACTTGCTGGCAAGCCCCTTTACTGGCTAAGCCATCTAGTCAGCCCATAAGATTAACAAGATGGGCAACATTCCCCTTGAAGGACAGGGGATGTGTCTATGTCTACCGACATAAGTGGATACTGAAATATGTGGATCCTTCCTCTTCGAAAGAGACACACAGAGAGGTCTTGCGCTCAGTAAAATGTTTATTTCGCCTTTTTAAAAAGTTAACACTACATACTAGAAACTCAGGATGTGTACACACAGGATTACTCGTAATTACTAACTCTTAGGACTACAAATTCTTTAACAGGGGCTGGCTGGGTCTATGAGACAAAGGCTGGGAAAGAGTAAACAAACACAAAAGGCAGAGCCACCCTGGCAAGCCTCAGGTGTAAGTCTCAGCTCCCGAGAAAGTGAGCTTCCTCCTAGAAGGAGGCCCCCTGTAGGGCATGGGGCTGGAGAGACACCTGTGAGCTGCAGGGTGCAGGGTGGGGTCAGGTGAGGCCTGAGGGAGGCTGGGCCAGGGCTCCGGTCTGCGGACTGGAGACCCAGCTCCTTCCGGCTTTGCACAGAGGCGAGGCCCAAGTAGGCCACTCTCTTGATGAAGCTGGTTCTTAATGAAGATGTAGGTACAGGTGATAAGTGCGGGGTCAAAGGGCTTGACCCGGGGGGTCCGGGTGGGGATGGGGATGGGGGGAGCTTCTGTAGACTCTGGACATCCAATCGGCAACTTGGGAGGAGGAGGAGGGGTCGGAGAGGGTCTGGGCTCCGCCCCCCGCAGCTTGACTCCTGCCCCTCGGGAAGCAGCTGGAGGGTGGCGGGTGGCGCCTGTCTGTCTGTCTGTCTGTCTGTCTGTCCTTCACAGCAAATGGTTGTTCCAGAGAAATCGCAGCAGCATCTGGCCTCGCATGAACATCAGCGCCACAAAGGGAACCAGAGCATCCCCGACTTCCTGTGGAAGGTGCTGTGCGGAAAGACCGCGGTTTTGTGTGTTAGGCTGCTAATTTGGGGCTGCCCGGGGAAAGGCGCTCGCCAGGTAGCCTACCAACCTGAGCTCAGTGCTAGGGGAGAGAACCAACCCCAGCGTTGGCCTCTGACCTCCGCGTTCGGATTTTCCTTTCTCACCTCCCTCCTCCTGAGCCACCTCCTCCCCATCTCTAATATAAAAAAGAATTACAAATGTGGGCTGGCGAGACGGCTCATCTGTTAAGAGCACTGACTGCTCTTCCAGAGGTCCTGAGTTCAAATCCTACCACATGGTGGATCACAACCATCTGTAATGGGGGGATCGGATGCCCTCTTCTGGAGTGTCTGAAGACAGCTACGGTGTACTTACATATAATAATAATAAATAAATCTTTTAAAAAATTACAAATGTAACACAATATGAAATATGAAATCAACGCAGCCCACAGGTATGTGACTGACGGTGACCAACTGGCTTCTGCATGTTCCCGTCCCGTCCACCCTCGGGACACTTTCCCATCCTGACCATCGGATGCCCTTCAGGGCACTCTTCAGAGATGAAACCCCGAAGGTATCACGTGGCTTCGGCTGGCATCCCAGCACCCTTCCTGGTGGTCTCTGAGAGGGAAGCAAACCCCTAGGGGCTAGTAAGGCACAGTGGGTGGGGGGACAGCGGTGTCTGTCGGAGAGGCTTGACGTCAACAGGAGTCCGCAGGCCTATGCATGGCTTTGTCTCACTCAAGAGAAGTCCTGGCCAGGAATGGTGGCTCACACCTGTCACCCCAAGGGAAGATTGGGACAGGAGGAGCAGGGGGGCTTCTGGGAAATCCTGAGCTAGACAGACTCCATCCCCAAAGGAAAAGCAGCAGAGTATTAGCCGAGCATGGTGGTGGCGCACGCCATTAATCCCATCACTTGGGAGGCAGAGGCAGGCGGATTTCTGAGTTTGAGGCCAGCCTGGTCTACAGAGTGAGTTCCAGGACAGCCAGGGCTACACAGAGAAACCCTGTCTCAAAAAATCCAAATCCAAAAAAGACAGAAAAACAAAAACAAAAAACCTTAACTGTTATTATCATTAAGTCTATCTATTATGAGGCGTGTGCACCCTCGGGTGGGTACCCAGAGGCCAGAGGTTACAGAATGCCCCTGGAGCTGAAGTTACAAGCGGCTGGGAGCCGCCTCAACATCCTTTGAAGAGCACTCTGTGCTCTTCGTGGCCAACTCTCCAGCACAGTCATGGAGGTTTTGTCTGCATGCAATGCCCACTGAGGCCAGAAGAGGGCGCCAGACCCCGCGAAACTGTAGTAACAACTGTGAGCCGCCGTGCGGGTGCTGGAAGTAGAACCGGGTCTTCCGGAAGAGCAGTCCCTGCTCTTAACCCCTGAGCCAGCTCTCCAGTCCCCCGCAGTCGCTCTTAAGCTGCTGCCTCCCTCTCTTCCTGTCTTTTGCTCCCAGACATTTGCCACGATCTGGTAATCTTTACTATTGTCTCCTTCAGAAACTCCCCGAGGCCAGGCTTTGGTCCCTTCTGATCACGGAGAGGCTGGCGCAGGGCGGAGCCCCTTCATGAGGTGATAGTGAAGAGAAACCTGCACATCAAATCCTACACTCTCCTGCCCCTGAGCCAGAAGAGTTAGCACTCCTTCCCCCTGACGACCCTCCACCCTGGTGTATGTGTGTGTGTGTGTGTGTGTGTGTGTGTATGTAAATGCCAGCTTCTGGAACAGACAAAAAGCAGCATACCCTAGTCTCACTGAAACTCCCACTCCCTTTTGATTAGCAACCAACCTTCTCCGGAGCACAGGGCTCCTGCCCTCGAAGGAAACAGAAGCCAATGCCCTTGAAATGATGACAGCCCGCTGCTGGGCTGTGAAAAAGAGACAGTTGAGTGTTCCCGGACAACTGGGGCCAGTGGTCAAAATGCACCCGCTCCTGATAGCACAAAGCTGCTTTCCCCGGGTCAGGGAGGCGCCTTTCCAGCGGTTCCGCCCCGCTGCCTGAACGAACGCTATCAGGCTTGAGACTGTGTTCCCAGAGGGGCAGTTCCCAGCGCCCAGGAGGGACCCGCTAAGAGCCTCAATTAGGCTTAGAAGCCAAAGTGTGACGTCATGGGGTTGTTTTGTTTTGCTTGAAGAAACAAGATCTTAAATAGCCCAGGCTAGCCTCAAAACTCCCTGTGGAGCCGAGGATAGCCTCAGAGAGACCTGCCTGCCTCTGCCTCCCTCCCCAACCTGGCAGGCCCCTGCCGGTTCTCACCTCTTGAACCGCCCTGTGATGGACACTGTCCCCGATGTGTCTCAGCTGCACGGTCAGTGTCTGGATCTCTTCCGGCAGAGGGTGGTCCTGGCCAGTGTTCTCTTTGGGCTGACAAGGCGCACGGGGACCTGCGCGGTTCGAGAGACAGGCACCGGATTTGTAAAGGCCTCGCCAGCCACTCAGAGCCGCCCTCCCACGCCGCGCGTGCAAGCGCACAGTGCGTGGGCGTGGTGAGCTTGTGTTTGTTCCCGCTTCCCTTCCAAAGAAACAGGGACACGGGTCAGGCCATGCTGTGCGTGTGCAAGCGCCGGCGAGCAGCTCCCGTGCTGGACGCCCTCCCCGCCCCCCACGACTGAACCGGGTTGTTCCGAATCTGGTTTTGTTGCGTCTTAAGTACCCAAGGAGACCGGAAAACGTTATTTGCTTCCAGCATCCACGGGCTGCTTTTAAGCAACTGCTCATGGGTGCACTGGGGACCTTGTAAAGAACGAGGGTCCGTAGAGCACAGGAATAGGGTAGCCAGGGAGGCAATGGCAGCCGAAGGGGCTGGAGACGGCTCAGCAGTCGAGCGCACTGGCGGCTCCTCCAGAGGCACCAGGTTCGATTCCCAGCACCCAGGCAGCGGTTCTCAGACCTCTGTTAGCTCCAGTTCCAGGAGGCCGGAGGCCCTCCACCTCCTCTTTCTGGCCTCCGCACCAGACACACAGGCAAAACACGTACACGCATAAATTTTGTTCTAAAAATTGGCTGTTGGGGGACCTGGGTCGGGCTCCCAGGGACAGGGGTTCTCAGAGACGCACTTGGGGTTTGGCACTGCTCAGTGGGGGATCACAGCGCCTCCTCCCCTGCGCCTGGCCTTTGCCCAAAGCTCCAGCCTCACTGCCCCAACCAGAGGGCTGGACGTCACGTGCTCCCCTCCACCAATGGGAAGGGAGAACCAAGACCCAGTTCCTAAGAGCGGGCAGCTCCTCCCTCCTCCACCCTCCCTCCATCCCTTGGTGCTCCCTTCCTTCTAACAACTCCTCTTTCTTAATTTTTCAGTGTCACTCATTTTCCCTTATTTTTTTCACTTTCTTGTTTCTTTTTATTATTTATTTATTTATTTATTTATTTATTTTGGTTTTTCGAAACAGGGTTTCTCTATGTAGCCCTGGCTGTCCTGGAACTCACTCGTAGACCAGGCTGGCCTCGAACTCAGAAATCCACCTGCCTCTGCCTCCCAAGTGCTGGGACTACAGGCGTGTGCCACCACCGCCTGGCTAGTTGAAGTTTATTAATTAGTTTTTTCACCAGTGGCTCAGAGCTAATTTTATTTATTTATTTACAAAAATATGAATGAGTTTACCTGTCTTCCTGTAGCTAAAGAACTTATGTTTTGCACAGCAAAAAACAAAAACAAAAACAAAAAAACCCCAAAGCCTTATGTTTTATTTATGCATATGTGGGGTGGAGATGCCCTAAGGGGCCAATGGAAGAGGGTCCCAGTTTCCCTGGAGTGACAGACAGCCCTGAGCCACCATATGGGTGCCAGGGATCCAACCTTGGTCCTCTGCAAGAGCAGCCAGTGCCCTTAACCACTGAGCCATCTTTCCAGCACCTTAAATTTTAAACAATGCATTTAACATCCAAGTTTATGTCCCCAAGACCCATAGGAGGCACATTACTAAGTCAATATTTAGCTGAGCTTGGCGCCAGCCCCTTACCTGGGTTCCTTGACATAGCTGCACTGGGCTGCCGGCAGACAAGGTGGGTCTCCTACTTCCCCGAAGAAGTTTGTTTTCCCATGGCGATCGGTAACAATTTGTTACTTTGAAAGTTGGATACAGAACTTCTTTAAGTTCATAAACAATGCTGCCGGGCTTTGGTGGCACACGCCTTTAATCCCAGCACTTGGGAGGCAGAGGCAGGCGATTTCTGAGTTCGAGGCCAGCCTGGTCTACAGAGTGAGTTCCAGGACAGCCAGAACAATCTGAACTATACAGAGAAACCCTGTCTCGAAAAAAACAAAACAACAACAACAACAAAAACCAATGCTATTGGGCGGGATGCTATTGTTGCTTTCCCTGTTGGAAAATACATCCTCACCGCGGAGTCCCCAGTACATGTTTGGTGTGTCGGATGACCAGCGATGCTCTAATGTCAGTGACTTTCCCACAAACACCTGGGTCCTGTCTGTGCGTGAGAAGCAGGAAAGGCTACTCTTAAATGTTTTTCTTTTCTATTTTTTTTGGGGGGGCAATGTTTTTTGTTTTTTTGTTTTTTCTTCTTTTTCCAGACAGGGTTTCTCTGTGTAGTGTAGCCCTGGCTATCCTGGAACTCACTCTGTAGACCAGGCTGGCCTTGTTTTCAGAAATCCGCCTGCCTCTGCCTCTCAAGTGCTGGGATTAAAGGCGTGCGCCACCACTGACTGCCCTGCTAGAGTGTACTCTTTTTTTTTTTTTTTTTTTTTTTTTTTTAGATTTATTTATTAGCCGGGCGGTGGTGGCACATGCCTTTAATCCCAGCACCCGGGAGGTAGAGACAGGCAGATTCCTGAGTTTGAGGCCAGCCTGGTCTACAGAGTGAGTTCCAGGACAGCCAGGGCTACACAGAGAAACCCTGTCTCGAAAAAACCAAAACAACAACAACAAAAAATTAAACCAAAGGCAACCCTTTTAATCTTCACTATTAATTAAATGTGTCATCTCCAATCCCCTCTGGATGATGGGTAGCAGGTGTTAAGTGTTGGCTCAGGATGGGTGAGGGGAGCTCGGAAATAAAAGGAAGAGGAAGTTGGTTTTCCTGTATTCAGAACTAGAAAGGCGGTAGTCCCACTGTGGGTGTGGAGACTGCTCTGGGGCACAGGAGCTGAAGAGGAAAATTTTGGAAGGAAATTTCATCAGTGGGTATGTTCTCTGTAGTTCCAAGGCCCAGAGATGCCAGCTCGATTTCATTACTGTGTTGGGTTTTTTGTGACAGTGGTGGTGGTGGTGGTGATGGTGGTGTTGTTGGTATTTGTTTTTGTGTTTTTTTGTTGGTTTTTTTTGGGGGTTTTTTGTTTGTTTTGTTTTGTTTTGGTGGTTTTTCGAGACAGGGTTTCTCTGTATAGTCCTGGCTGTCCTGGAACTCACTCAGCTTCTTCTGAGTGCTGGGATTAAAAGGCTTGAGCCAAAGCCTGGTCTACAGAGTGAGTTCCAGGACAGCCAGGACTATACAGAGAAACCCTGTCTCGAAAAAAAAAAAAAAAAAAAAAAAAAAAAAAAAAAAAGGCTTGAGCAACCTGGCCTGGCTATTGTTGTTGTTAAGTGTTTTTATTGGAATGCTGAGGCAGGAGTTTTTTCAGCTCAGCCGAGGGACATTGTTTTAGGTTAATGAATCTGTCAAAAGGTTTTCTGTTGTTCGAGACAGTTCGAGACCGTTCGAGACAGTTTCAAATAAATTGTAGTCAGTCAAACTTTTTTGGTTTTTTGTTTTTGATTTTTCTTCGAGACAGGGTTCTCTGTGTAGCCCTGGCTGTCCTGGAACTCACTCTGTAGACCAGGCTGGCCTCCAAACTTGTTGTATAGCTGTGCTGGTTGGTTTTTGTCAACTTGACACAAACCAGAGTCACCTTGGAAGAAGGGTCCTCCATTGAGGCCTTCCTCCGACTGGCCTGTACGGATGGCTGGGGGACATTTTTTTTTTTTTAATTTAGTGATGGATGTGGAGGGCTCTGCACACTGTGGGCAGAGCCAACCCTGGGTAGGTGGCCGTGGGTTATGTGAGAAAACTAAGCAGGCTGTAGGGACTGAGCTAGTAAGTGGCTCTCTTGCATAGCCTTTGATCCGGTTTTCTGACTGGGTTCCCTGACTTCCCTTAGTGATGGGTGGTATGGTATGGGGGAAACTGGGCAAGGTGGACCCCCCCCCAAGATGAAACACAAGCCAAATAAGGACGATCTTGATTTCCTGATCCTCCTGCCTCTACCTCCCAAGTGCTAGGATTGATGCTGTGCACACAGGTATTCCCTATATTTTTCTGCGTGGTTTTATTAGTTAATTTGGTGCTCAACAACAGTTTTTTTTTTTTTTTTAATTGAATAACGTCAGCACTTGGGGAGATGGGAGACAGGAGGATGAAGAGTCCAAAGTCATCCTTGGCTACACAGCAAACTCAAGACGGGCGGTGTGGCGCCTCGTCTCAACAAACCAAACACAGGAAGACACTGCTCAACTGGGAGAATCATGGTCTAGGATCTATGAAGCCCTGGGTCACACCTGAGCCCTGCATCAACCAGCCATGGTAGTGGATGTCTCTAACCCCATCGCTCAGGGGTGGAGGTCGGATCAGAGGTGCAAGGCCAACCTGGGATAAAGGAGATTATCTCAAAAAACAGACATCTCATGCATTAGAGTGGAGAGAGCCAGGGAGTGGGGTGACGGGATATGTTAAGACAAGCCAAAACCTACACCCAAACTTGAAGTTTGTGCAATTGTTATTTTGGTGTAATTAACTGGTCTATTAACTTTCTGAAGTACAAAAGCCACCAGTGCCCCTGACAGTGAGAGATGGAGCCAGGTTCCTCCTCGCAGGGTTCCCCTGTCATTTCACAGGACGCGGGTCTGCAATGGACGCAACCAGCTTTCCAATCTGCTTCCAGGTCGCGTGAAGCCGTGAAGCCCGTAGAACTTTGTTCGCTATAGCAGATTGTTCCGCGAAACTCAAAGGTTGGGGGAAGTCTTTGTTTTTCCCTTTCTCGTGTATCTTTTGTTCTTTTTGATGTTGCTTTTCTGCCTTTGGGTAGCAGTCCCTATCCATCCGCCACACCAAGGCGAGGCTCAACCCCACCCCACCCCACCCCCGGGAGCATCACGCATCCCGGGGCTACCCTGCCTCTCTCAACATCAAGTCTGCAGCTCCCTTTCCCGTCTTAGCCCTTTAGCCACGGAGCGCAAGCATAGGCAGCGCGTGCTAAGGAGCCGCCCCGACCAAATGGCGCTGCATCCGGCCGTAGTGGCGCTGTTTCCGGCCGACGGGGCAGAAGAGGACCAGGCTTATAGCCTAGTACGCAGCCGCGGCGGGGGCGGGGCGTGCCGCACGGCCTTCCCGGCGTGCCCCGCGCGGCGGAGGGCGGGGGCGGGACTCTTGTTTTGAAGGGCCGGGTGACTCAGCCGCGTATCCGCGGCCGGGGCGGGGGCGCGCGGTGACCGGGGCTCGGCGGTGGCTTCGGGGCTCGGTGGCCGAGAGCGCGGCAGCAAGCGGCCGGTGAGTGCCGAGCGACCGGGCGGCCGGGTGGGTGGTGGCGCGGGCTGATGATGGCGGCGGGCGCGATGCCGCGGCCTGAGAGGCCCTGCGCGGGCTCCTCCCCGGCCTGCGGAGAAAGGAGAAGCCGGCGAGCGCGAGTCGGCCGGCCGATCGACCTCGCGGGGCCACGGGTAGCCCAGGCGTGGGAAGGTTGGTCGCGCTTTCCCCGCAGTTCTGGAACCTTCTGTCGGGTCCTGTCTCCCCTGTGTCGTCATCCCAGGCTGAGTGCAGAACTGGGAGTTTTTTTCTTGCAGATAAGAACTTTTTTAGCAGACAGTGTCGCCAGGCTTGCGCCGGCAGGACACCTCCCCTTTGTGGGTATTTCTCATTCTTTGAACATTTCTGGATTGGGCCGGTTTACCATTTTGTAGTAAATCTAATCTTTTAAGTGAGGATTCAGCAAACAAACTGACAGGCAAGGAACTCAGACCAACGTAAGAAAATGTATCTCTAAGCCCTTTCGCGGTGTCTGTTTGCTGCTAGGCCGTTATTTACCTATAAATTTGAGATTTCTTTATTTTTTCTTTTTTGAGATTTCTCCCAAACAGAGTGTCGGAATAATATTAGTTGTGACGAGTCGTGAGTTAGAACGTCAACCCCACTCCAGAAGAACAAAAACAAAATCTTGAAGTAGCAGTTGTCAGACGTGTTTTGCAGGACTCTACCTCGGCTTCCAGAAATTAATTCTAGAAATCTGGGGTGGGCCCTCGAGTCTGCAGTGTTGGAGGACACCCACCCCACTTGGGCTGCATTGGTAAGCCAGGAACCGAACCTTAGGAAACCATGTTAGCTTGGTCTGAGAATTGTAAATACTGTCTCGTGTCTTGTCCTTTTCTTTCTGTTGACTTACTCCTCTCCTGTTCCTAATCAGTCGGTAGTCAAAAAGCCCTGACTCCCAAGCAAGGCTGTGTGGGAAAGGAGAGTGCTTTCTGGAGCTCTGACATCAGCGCAGGAAATGGCATTTTTTCATCTCTATCCTGTTATTGTCTTGATGGGAGAAAGCTGGCTTGGATCAGGCTAACCTGCCTGGTTTCTCTCCAGAGCCTGTTGGTAGGATCAGGGGAGTGGGAGCATGCCACTAGGGCATAGGGCCTTCCTCCCTATACTACAGCCTGGGCATGCCCAAAGCCTGGAGGTCTCTCATTCTCTGGGATGACACCGCATCAGTAGTATTTCTGGGCTTTTAGTTGTTGTGGATTTCAGTTCACCAACTACAGAATATCTTGAGTGATGCCTGTCTTACGCAGAGCAACTGAAATAAGTCATTTTAGGGACAGTATCCCAAATATGGCTCAGAATTCCCTTGCTGTCTGGCAGAAAGGAGGGTTGGATGACCAAAGGTGTTTTCTACATCTTGATGTCTCTTGAAATAGACTCCACAGGTGACCTTAAAGTTCGCCATGAGGTTTTGGCGGTTTTTCTTGTCTTTGGTGTCTTTGGGTGTCTGGCTATTTATTGATGGTTTTTTTGTTGTTGTAGATGACTTACAAAATAGTGTACTTTTCTGCAGTGCTGAGCTTCCTCTGTGTGTGTGTGTGTGTGTGTGTGTGTGTGTGGTCGTGTTCGTTCCCACCTGCCCCAAAGGGATCTCCCTAAACTTCCTTTGCCAATTGGAGTGAGACGCTGAAGGGATGTTTGGATGTTAAATGATGGGAAAGTCGGAGTCATTGAAATTCAAAGCTTTTAGGATCAGGGATCACGGTGTAAGTTTACCTGCACAACCTCTTATCTTTCAGGTAGAGGCCAAGGTAGGGATGGAACTCAGTGGCCCTGTGCCTGCGCCACATTTGTGGGAGGCACTAGGCTTGGTTCTTAGCATATTCTGTCCCCCTTCCTCCCTGCTTCCAAACAGTCTGAGGTGGTAAAAGGAGGATTGCTGGTCTAGCCTGCTGTCCTTCCTGCTATATTATCTTTTAAATGCTTCAGCAACAAGATGGTGCAGAGTGGAGAAATAAAAGGTGAAGAAAACAGAGACTCTGACGTGACCACAGTGCCAGTGTGCCTTGGGCAGTCGGAGGAAGTGTGTTCTGATTGTAAACCTCAGAGATGGAAGTGCTGAGAGAAACCGGAAGCTCGGATAGGGAAGGATAGGGAGGGGCGGGCAGATGGCGGGCGTACAGGACCCGAGAGGTGAGAAGCACTGGCTCTAGGAGACTTGCTTTAGAAAAGATGGACGCTAAAGGCTCGATGGTAGAAGTGTGCGCAGTGTCCAGCACCTGGGACGCCGCCGCTTGAGTGACTTGAGCCGCTCTCATGACCAGGTTGTGAGGGTCCTCGTTGGTTGGTTGGTTCTGGGCAGTTGTGCCCTGTGCCTTTACCACATGTATGCTCTTGCCTTGAGAGGTCATCAGAACCCTTGGAACAGGAGTCGCAGACCTCTGAGCTACCCTCTGGGTGCTGGGAACAGAACCGGGTCCTCCGCAAGAGCAGCCCGTGTTCTTAGGCCGCAGAGCCATCTTAGGTTACAGAGTCTGTAACCCTACCACTTTCTATTCTTGATTAGTTTTAGAGAGCTTTTAGATTTTCTTCATCTGATTTTTAAAAGCTAGCTTCTCGTTTTAATATTTTTAAAGCTATTGATTTACTTAGTGGGGGTGACCCATGTATGCGGGGGTCAGAGGACACCTTGCAGGTTATTTATTTCCTCCATGTGGTTCTGGGATCAAGCTCAAGTTGTTAGTTTGGGCAGCTGCCTTTACCTTCTGAGCCCCCTGAAATTTTCAGTGGAACTTTTGTCTGTGGTTCCTGTTAAGTAAGCTCAGCAGCCCACAGCACCCCGCCCACAGCACCCAGCCCACAGCACCCCACCCCCATCTGTTTTTGTTGTCTCTTTTTGAGACAGAACCTCGCTGTGTTCAAGGCTTGCTTGGAACTTGGGATCCTTTTGCTGGGGTTCTGGTGTGGGACAGCACTGGAATGTTTTCTTTTTCTTTAATTTCTACCCTCATTTCTTTTCTTATGTATTCTTTGGCATTGAGAAGGATATTTGTTGTTTTTCTTGGTTCTTTTCGAATGGGAAAGCTATAGATTGTTCTCTGTTCTGGGGTTTATCCTTATGCAAGCTCTCTGTATAGCTCTGACTCTCCTGGAACTCGCTCTGTAGACCAGGCTGGCCTCAAACTCAGAAATCTGCCTGCCTCTGCCTCCTAAGTGTTGGAATTAAAGGCGTGCACCACCACTGCCCGGCTCCCCCCCAACCCCCAGTGTTTATAAACAACTTTATCAGAGCCCAGTGGGTGCTCATGTGTGAACTCCTCAGTACTGTAGAAGCATGCCCTAAAAACAGTATGCTAACCGTCTGTTCCTGTTAGGATTCTTCAGGCTCCCCACGGGCTATAGGGAAGGGTCTCCCAGGCTTCCCCCACAGTGCCCACCTTGCGTGTCTGCTGACGTCCCCACTTCCTAGTCGTTTCTGCCCAGCTGTGTATACAACCTCTTGGCGACAGTGTCTGCAGTGTCTGTGTTCTGACAAGAAAGCGGTAGGAGCCAGGCTCATGAGAGGACTAGGGCATGTGCGCCTCAAAGGGATTGTAGGTGGGGAAAAGTGACTTGGTAAGCTTTATAGACACTGTGATTTTATGGTGACATTTAGGTAGGGGCGGGTGTAAGAATTAGAAGGTGGCAAAGAGAAGGTAAAAACTCATTAAACAGCACAAGTCACTGCTTGTCTTATTAACTCATTTAAAGCTATTAAGACTTGCTGGTGTCTGGGTGTGCACATAAGTGCAGGAGCCGATGGGTGCCGGGAGGTGGCATCGGAGATCCTCACAGATGACCCAGCCGGTCAGTGTGCACAGCAGCTCAGCTCCTCTGTGAGAGCGGATGCACTCTGAACTGTGCCTCTCTCCAGCTCCTTTTTGTTACTATTTATAGTCTCAAAAATCCACTCGTGCATACCATGTATCTTGATCGTATTCACACCCGTTCTTTCCCTGCATCCCTCTAGCTCCTCCCTAACACCTCTCCCTCCCAGCTTCAGGCTTCCGACCTAAACAGTGCCCATGGCCCCCCATGGGATCCCACGCTGGAGCACGGCATGCCGCCTGTGTGTGGCCATCTCCCAACTCCACGCTGTAACTTTCAGTTGGCTTCTGTCTAGCTGAGGATGCCTGTGTTTCAGAGACGCTCCCTCAGCCTCCGGGCAGAGGCTGCGCTCCCTCAGCCTCCGGGCAGAGGCTGCTTTAGCTGTGTCTCCCCGGCTGAGCACCTGCCGTAGCCTTTACTCTTAGTACTGGAGCGCTCTGGGCACCTGTGCTAGCCTTACTCGCTGTAGGATAGCTTTATGGTTGTGATGTTTTGAGACTTAATACTTGCAGACATGCCTTTTTAAGAAGACTTTCGGCTACTGAACTCTCCCTACTTCTTGATTTGTGGCATGGATGACACCAAATTATGTTCCACCACTTAATATGTAGAATTCATAACATAACCTGGCATGGTGGCACATGCTTTGAAGGTCTATACTCAGGAGGCAGATCTCTGAGTTTGAGGACTTCCAGGACCACAAAGAGAGAGAGTCATTATCTCAAAACAAAACAATGTTCTCTATAACAAGTGCCCCAATTCATAGTAGTTGGTAAAAAACTTAGACCCACCCATGCTACAGATGGCTTTTACCAACCACTGTGAACCGTGGAGGTCCCCGGGGGCCTGTTTCCTGACATCTAAATCCTACACATTCCTTGTTTTCCAGGCTTCCTTTCTGACTCAGAATGAATGTCCACCAGGGCAGCGATGGCGAAAGGGTATTGCAGCCAGAGCTCAGCTGCCTAGGAGACGAGACCTTAGCTGCCACTCCAGAGAAAGAAAGCGGCAGCTTGGTGTCCTGTGGTCTTCATAGTCTCACTTATCCCCTAGCTGCCAGGAGTGAAGGTACTGGGGGCTTTCTCACACCCACGGATCTTGGACCCAGGAGGAGTGCAGGCTGTTAACCTGAGCATACGTTCAGTTAGTTGGCTTAGCATACCTGTCCCGCTGACCACCACAGAAAGTCTCCATCAGCCCAGCCTGTCCACCTGGGGTGAGGGTGTAAGACAAACAGCTACATGTTTGGAGCCAGGAGACAGATTGACATTGCTCTGGTTCTTATTCTGTAATGTGATGAGAGACCCACCCCCCACCCCACCCCCACTCCATGAGAGTTCTGTTTTTGAACGGGGAGGGGACGGAGGGCTGCGGGATCCAGGTGCTAAATGGTAAGACAGCTCCTGAGAACTGAGAAGTCGTCGTGGGCTGGTCCTCGGAGAGAGTCCTAAGCACGGCGGGCTGGCCTGAATGCACTCTAGACCAAGCAGCCTTCCTGCCTCTGCCTCCTGGGCAACTCCATGACAGGCGTGGACAGGCACGCAGCATCATGCCTCACTCCTGGGCTACCTTCACTAGCTGGAACTCGGGGATTTGGGTTGGTTTGGGGTTTTTTTGGTTTTGGTTTTCGAGACCCGGGTCTCACTGTGTAGCCTTGGGCTGTCCTGGAACTCACTGTGTAGACCAGGCTGGTCATAAACTTACAGATCCACCTGCCATCACTACACAGGGTTCAGTTGGCTAATTCTTAACTGGCTGGACATTTTACCATGTTTTTCAGCCTATATCTTTAAAAAGGCAACCACCGTTTCCTGAGTACAGATACATAAAAATTTGCACATATATTAATTTATTTTGCATGTACGAGTGCTTTGCCTGTATATATGTCTGCTGCTCGTGGAGGCCAAAAAAGGGTATCAGATCCCCTGGAACTAAAGTTACAGATGGTTGGGAGCTACCATGTGTGTGCTGGGAATTGAACCCCGGTCCTCTGGAAGAGCATGCAGTGCTTTAACCACTGAGCCTTCTCTCCAGCCCATAATATAACAAAATAGTCCAATTTGGCAACAGATAATTTTTGTTAAGATTTACAGTTTTGTTGAGTGTGTGTGTGGTTTTTTTTGGGGGGGGGTGGTGGAGACAAGGTCTCGGAGCCCAGGCTGGCCTCACACTTGTTAGGTAGCTGACCTTGAACTTCTGATCCCCTGCCTCCATTTCCCTAGTGCTGAAGTGGTACTGGGGATCAAATGCGTGCTGAGTAAATTACCAGCTGAGCAGCAGCTGCTTGTTAATAAATTTACCGTGTCGTAGCACACTTACTCCCACATCCCCAGAGGGCAGCCTCATGGAATCCGTTCCTCCCTCACACCTGTCCACGGGGCTGGGGCTCCGACTGAGGTGGTCAGGCTTGTGTGGCAAGGGTCTCGCTCACTGCGCCATCTCATTGGCTTCCCATACGCATGCTTGTTTCTTACAAATTTTAGATAAATTTATTTTAAAACAAGTCTTTAGTCTACAGGTAGTTTTATTGTTTGTTAGAGAGAGAAAGCAGATGTGTATACTAAAGAGTTCAGGGCCTTAGCCTGGCGTAATCCCAGCACTTGGGAGGCAGAGGCAGGCGGATTTCTGAGTTCGAGGCCAGCCTAGTCTAGAGTGAGTGCCAGGATAGCCAGGACTACACAAAGAAACCCTGTCTCTAAAAACCAAAAAAAAAAAAAAAAAAAAAGAATTCAGGGCCTGCCGGATTCTCCGGCACAGTGACAAGGGCTGGCTCTGAGAAGTTCTAGGAAGAGTAGTAAATTAGGTAAAAGACTTTCTGGCAAATTAAAAGCAAAAGCAAAAAAGTAGCTTTGGGCCAGGCGTGGTGGCGCACGCCTGTAATCCCAGCACTTGGGAGGCAGGCGGATTTCTGAGTTCGAGGCCAGCCTGGTCTACAGAGTGAGTTCCAGGACAGCCAGGACCACACAGAGAAACCCTGTCTCCAAAAAAAAAAAAAAAAAAAGTAGCTTTGAAGAGTGAAAGCATTCAGTAGTCTTAAGGTCTTAAACTAGAGACAACAGTGCTGGGGCATAGCTGAGCCTGCAGTAAGGAGGTGAGGAGCCGGACAGACAGACACAGCCCTGGCTCCCATCCCAGGACTGTGCGCCTGTGTGCTGGATTGCGCTCCTAATCTCAGCACTCAGAGGCCGGGGAGGGGGAATCAGAAGTCAAAGGCTCTTTCGGCTACACAGTGAATTTAACCCACTTAGATTACGTGAGACCCTGCCTCGAACAGAATAAAAACAGGCTAGAGAGACTGCTCCGCCGAGAGTGCTTCCTGCTCTTCCATAGGGCTTGTTTGCACCAGCTCCCGGGATCTGACTCCCTCCTCTGGCCTCCTTGGGCACTTGAGGGCAGTCACACAACCCGCAAATGCTTGAGGAAAAATCCAAAATAAGTAAATAAATGTGCACAGCATATGTCAGAGTACTATTTAGAGATGGAGATGAAGCCGAGAAGACGTGATAGCTTCTGAGCACCAGCTTTTCGGCGACTAGCAGGAGGTGGCTGGGTTGCCGGGACCCCGCTCTTCTGCTCCGTCCGTTCCTCTGGGCTTTGTTTACTTTAAAATTACAGTGGCTTTAAAGTGTAGGTGCGTCTGCCTTTAGTCTCTCCAACCTCATAGCACATACACACATGGAAAGACGTTACCAGGATCCATCCTGAGAGTCTTCTTTTGTGAGGGGAATTATTTGTTTGTTTGGGCTTCATTTTTTTGTTTGGTTTTTGTTTTTTTGTTTGTTTGTTTTTGTTTTTGTTTGGTTTTTTGAGACAGGGTTTCTCTGTGTAGTCCTGTAGTCCTGGCTGTCCTGGAACTCACTCTGTAGACCAGGCTGGCCTCGAACTCAGAAATCCGCCTGTCTCTGCCTCCCAAGAGCTGGGATTACAGGCGTGCGCCACCACGCCCAGCTTTTGGGCTTCATTTTTTTTTTTTTTTTTTTTTTTTTTCGAGACAGGGTTTCTCTGTATAGCTCTGGCTGTCCTGGAGCTCACTCTGTAGACCAGGCTGGCCTCGAACTCAGAAATCCGCCTGCCTCTGCCTCCCAAGTGCTGGGATTAAAGGCGTGCGCCACCACCGCCCGGCTGGGCTTCATTTTTTTAAGATAAGGTTTCTCTGTGTAGCCCTGGCTATCCTGGAACTCGCTCTGTAGACCAGGCTGGCCTCACATTTAGAGATCTGTGTGCCTGGCTTTCAAGTGTCTGGTTGGTTTTTTGGTTTTCTCTAGGCTAGTGTTTTAGCTGCGAACACCATGGCTTTAGGTTTTTGTTTACTGGCTGTTGTTTTAGAGCAGACATTTTCCTCTGACTGGAGCCCTTCAGTGACTTGGCTTTTTGTCTGCTCTTTCAGACCGTGCACTTGACTATGCCCCTCAGCCAGCGAGCCTGCAGTACCCTCACATAATGCCACTTCCTGAGGAAAGCAAGGGCGCATGCTTCCAGAGCGGGAGCAAGCGGGGCCACGAGCCCTTCCCTGCTCCCGAGAGGTTTGGGTTTGGTGGTGGCTCTCACTCTCAAGCCCCAGAGAAAGTGACGCTTCTTGTGGACGGCACCCGTTTTGTGGTGAACCCTCAGATTTTCACTGCTCATCCGGACACCATGTTGGGAAGGTAAGGACATTCCCTTGTGAGTGCGCTCTGGTCTGTGGCCGTGTAGCAGCCGCGGGGCTGCTCTGCGCATGCTGACTCCCCTCCCTGCCTGCCCCTGTGGGAACACACGGCCTTGCCTTCTGAGTCGCACAGGTCAGAGATGCTGAGCTGAGACCTATGTCGTGTTCTGTTCCCTTCTGTGAAAAACAGCATTAGAAGTCATCCATATGGCAAAGAGCAGGGAGCCGTTCTAGAAAAATCCTTTTGCCTCCCATCCATTTCTAGTCGGGGTTTTTTTGGGTGGGGAGGGTACGGTCAGCAGTCCTGGAGATGGAACCTAGGAACCTAGGCTGTCACGCATGGAGGACAAGCATCTTACTGAGCTAGAGTCCCCCGCCTGCTGCTAGCTTATTCTTTGTTGATGTATGTTGGTGTTTTGCCTGCAGGTATGTCTGCAGTGCGTATATGCAGTGCCTGCAGGGGCCAGGAGAGGGTGTATCCGATGTCTGGGACTGGAGTTAACAGATGGTTGTGAGCTGCTTGTGGGGGGCCTGGGACTCTGACCCAGATCGAGAGGTGCTGGTGAGAACAGGCCTCACTGAAATGTGTCCAGGCAGAGGAGGCGGCTCACGCCTGTCTGAGAGTCATGGCTAGACTAGCCTGTGGAATGGGCGGTTCCCGAAGGGAAGGTGAGCCGGGATGGAATGGAGTGACATGTTGGGCGGGACAAGGGGAAGGCACAGGCCGCCAGGAGGGTCTTAGGGCAGGGGGAGGCTTCCACAGCCTCCTGCAGTGCCTCCCTACAGTGTCTGCTCCACGGACTGATACTTCCCTCTTTCCCTTTTGTCTGAAGGCGTGTTCTGAGGTGTGTGTGCATTCCTCTGAGGTATCAGGTCCCAGGGCTGGGCTTTTACATTACACTGCAAGAGAGTAGGGTAACACTGTCTGGGAGAGGAAGAGAAAAGCTGCCTCTGCAGAACCGTGCTGGAGGAGGTGATGTTGTTGCTGGTGTCTTTCAGGATGTTTGGGCCGGGAAGAGAATACAACTTCACAAGGCCCAACGAGAAGGGCGAATATGAGATCGCAGAGGGAATCAGTGCCACCGTGTTCCGCACCGTGCTGGTACGTGTCCCTGTCTCCTGCTCTGTCCTCCTCAGGGCACGGCACGCGTCCTTAGATGTGACTGACTCCGGTCTCTGGCGTGCAGTCGTTGCCTTCTCTTTCTTGTTCCTGCACATGACTTGGGAGTCCTTCCGTGAGCCCAGTTGCTTGTCAAGCTCTGTTCATCTTGGGTAGACGTGAGCTGCTTTGTCACCTAGTGCCCCGGCCAGTTGCCCCCAGGAGCCCGCCGCCTCAGTAGAGGGTGCTGTAGGGGTGTGACACTCCTGCATCCTGATCTGTCACAGGATTATTACAAAACTGGCATCATCAACTGTCCAGATGGCATCTCTATCCCAGATCTCAGAGACACATGTGACTATCTCTGCATTAACTTTGACTTCAACACTATCCGATGTCAGGATCTGAGTGAGTATGGAGTGGCTGTGACATCAGCCAGCCCGCTTTGGCTGAGCTCGTAAGTGAAGGGGTGTGGTGTGTAGGCTGAGAACTCCAGGAAGGTAGACAGATATCCCGCCAACCAGTGCTTCTCCTGCGACCGTGTGTGTGTGTGTGTGTGTGTGTGTGTGTGTGTGTGTGTAAGTGGACTAACCAAATCATCTGGGGCGTGTGGCTCACCATCTCCCCAGCACTCAGATCAGAAGAAAGGGGTCTTCATGAGTTCAGTGTGGACACAGGCCATATGGAGGCCGAGGCTGGCTCACTTGATGGCATAGAGCTCAGCTAGCATAGGAGAGCCAGGGTCCCACTGTTGGCGGACAGTACCCAAGGCACGCGAGCCGTGCCTGTGAGCTCAGTGCGAAGTGCAGGCTGGAAATAAAAGGTGTGAGGTCTGTCGTGGCCGCCTGGGCTCTGAGCTGCTGCTGTGCTCTTGGGGAGGACTATGGTGTCAACTCTGACAGGCAGGGGTACTGAGTTTCAGTGAGGAAGGGACTGTGCTGACGGCAAAGAGTAAGTGAAGCTAGTCACCACCTAGGGACTCTGAGAGTGCAGGTGCCACTTCCCCGTTTGTCCCCTGATCTCCACAGAGCAGCGTGTGCGTGGACAGCCAATGGTTCGTTCTCTCTTCCCAGGCGCTTTACTGCACGAGCTGTCCAACGACGGTGCCCACAAGCAGTTCGACCACTACCTCGAGGAGCTGATTCTGCCCATCATGGTGGGCTGTGCCAAGAAGGGCGAGCGGGAGTGTCACATTGTTGTGCTGGCAGATGAGGACTCTGTGGACTGGGATGAAGACCACCCCCCACCCATGGGGGAGGAGTACTCCCAAAGTAGGAGCCTGCACAGAAAGGGCTACCCCAGAGCTGTGCAGATGCCCCTGATAGCTAGCGATGGGCACAGGCACCTGCAGGGGCAGCCAGCAGGACAGGCCTAACCTCTGCTGGGACCGCGCTCTCCTCCCCAGTGGGTGCGGTTGTCAGACACTGACGTTGGTAATGAAATTCTCTTCCAGTTCATTAAGTGTTGTTGACTCAGTAAGAAAAGCACTTGGCATGCAGTTGGCGTGCAGTTGTGAGGCCCTGAGTTCAGATCCTAGAACCGACAGAAAAGCTGGAGGGGGATGGTCTGTGTCTAATCTACAGCTCTCTTAGCGACATAGGAAGCAGAGACAGAATCCCTGGAACCCCAGGGATTGGAGTGGAACAACAGAGCAGAGGCTGACAGGCGGGGTATCCTCTGACTGCACGTGTGCACATAGGCAGACGCGCTCCCCCTCTAAAGAGGGATGTGCACGTAAAGGGTGAGCCCTGCTCCGCCCGTGTCCTCCAGCTCATGGTCTCGCTCTCTCTTTTAAAGAGATTTATAGCCGGGCGTGGTGGCGCACACTTTTAGTCCCAGCACTTGGGAGGCAAAGACAGGCGGATTTCTGAGTTTGAGGCCAACCTGGTCTACAGAGTGAGTTCCAGGACAGCCAGGGCTACACAGAGAAACCCTGTCTGAAAAACAAAACAAAACAAAAAATTATTATATCACTCAGTGCTCTTAACCACTGAGCCATCTCTCCAGCCCTGTGTATGTATGTTCTCGTAATGTAAAAATCTTTACACTCTTCATATGGCTGCCCAATGTCCCATTCATAAATGTGCCATAGTTCACTTGCCTTGTAAGACACTGGAGGAATATACACACACACACACACACACACACACACACATACGTACACATATATATACACACATATACATACATATACACATATATATGTGTATATACACACACACATATATACATATGTGTACACATATGTATATATGTATGTATATATATTTATGTGTGAATATGAGACGTGTAATGACTTGTTTGTTTTTGTTTTTTCAAGACAGGGTTTTTCTGTGTAGCCCCGGCTGTCCTGGAACTCACTCTGTAGACCAGGCTAGCCTCGAACTCAGAAATCCGCCTGCCTCTGCCTCCCAAGTGCTGGGATTACAGGCGTGCGCCACCACCGCCTGATGTGTAATGACTTTTAAACAGTATTTTCGCACATCACTAGGATATTCCTAGACATAGAATGACAAAAGCTTGGTGCTTTTATAACTGTGACAGCTGTTGTGTGCCAGGATCCCAGTGTTAGGGATGCTGGGGACGGGAAGGGGTGTCCGGGTCCCATGGCTCCCTCTGGTTGTCCCCTCCCTCCTCCATGACTGACCTGAATGTTTTGTTCAGTTCTTTATAGCTCCAAGCTCTACAGATTCTTCAAGTATATTGAGAACCGAGATGTTGCTAAGACTGTGTTAAAGGAACGAGGCCTGAAGAACATTCGCATTGGAATTGAAGGTATTAAAAACTCAGCTAAGGCCGGGCATGGTGGCGCACGCCTGTAATCCCAGCACTTGGGAGGCAGAGGCAGGCGGATTTCTGAGTTCGAGGCCAGCCTGGTCTACAGAGTGAGTTCCAGGATAGCCAGGACTACACAGAGAAACCCCGTCTCAAAAAAAAAAAAAAAAACAAAAAACAAAAACAAACAAACAAAAAAACTCAGCTAAGCCGGCAGTGGTGGGGCCTGCCCTTAATCCCAGTATTTATGAGGCAGAAGCAGGCTGGGTTTTTAGTTCTAAGCCAGCCAGGGCTACATAGAAAAGCCCCATTTTGAAAAAAATAAAAAGGCGTGGTCAGTGTTGAGCTGTACAGTTGAGGGGTGGGGCTGGTTTCTGGCCCAGTTTACTCCTCTGAGCGTGGCCTGAGGAGCCTTGAGAGCTGGCACTTCCACTCGGCCTGCTGGGGCCTTGCTTCATTGCTGTTGGTCCTGAGGTTCATCTGCCTTCCCTCCAGTTGAAGCAGTGAGGTGTGGCCCTGAGTACCCCTCAGGTCACTCAGCCCAGGGCACCGGATTCTGGGGTAAATCCAGCTAGCCCCAGGGCTCACCTCAGCAAGAGCATGTCCGTGTCCCCCCCCACCCCCCCAAGACAGGGTTTCTCTGTATAGCCCTGGCTGTCCTGGAACTCACTCTGTGACCAGGCTGGCCTCAAAGCCTCGAACTCAGAAATCCTCCTGCCTCTGCTTCCCAAGTGTATTTTTCCTGAGGTGAACATTCCACGTTTCCTGACGTTTCCCTTAACCATGGCTTCTATACAGCATTGTGCCCTGGTGTCGTTTTGTCCTATGGCAGTGTTTCTTGCCACGGCTTTTCTTGCTGTCCTTGGATTTGGAAGTAGATGGTAGAGCGAGAGGAGTGAGCGCAGTGCGCTTTCCCGTTGCAGGTTACCCCACCTGTAAAGAAAAGATTAAGAGGAGACCTGGTGGGCGGTCTGAAGTCATCTACAATTATGTGCAGCGCCCTTTTATCCAGATGTCCTGGGAAAAGGAGGAAGGAAAGAGTCGCCATGTCGATTTCCAGTGTGTTCGCAGCAAATCCCTCACTAACTTGGTGGCTGCTGGAGAGGGTGTCTCGGAAGACCAGGAGATAGTGATGCATCATCCCCCACAAGTGGACGAACTCGACCGCTTGAATGCGCCACTCTCTCAGATGGCTCCGAGTGACTTTCAAGATTAGGGACGAAGGCCCTTTGCTGGAGCACTCTGTGGTACCCCAGCCAGGCCGCCCTGCCCTCCTGTGGTGTCTGTCTCCTTCACCTCTGGGTATTAATGTGCCCTTTTCTGGGTCTGCCTCTGGCTGGGTGAAGAAGCTCTCTGGTAATTACACGACCAGCTTTCCGGCCCTGGCAAACAACACTGTTGGGTCTGGTGCTCTTGGGTGTCTGCACGCTCTCCTGGTGCAGGAGAGGACGCGGGCTGTCGCCTCACGTTCAGCACAGCTGCCCGCTCTTACCCCGGTGAGTGGTCTCACGCCAGACACATTGCTTCATAGCAAAAGGACCAAATGCAGAGGAGCCGGTCCGGCTGGGATGGGTGTACCCACCTGAGGAGGCGTGTCGGGTAGGTGAAAGGCGGGGCCTGGGGACTGCACCCAGATACCATCTGGATAGAATGCAGAAAGGACTTCCCAAGAGCTCCAGCCCAGCTCTGCCTTTCACTGACACAAGAGCAATCCGACCCACAAGACGGGCTCTGCGGCAGGGAGCGGTGGCCTGGCCGTGGGCTTGTGCAGCCTGATGCTTCATTTGGTTGGAAGTGAACTTGCCAATGAGGTGTCAGAATGGTCCAGATGGGGCCCGCTGGACCCTCCGCTGGTGGGAAGCCACAGTGCCTGTCCCCAGGACAGCTCCTCGCCGTGGGTGTGTAGGAGACTGATACCTTGACCATTTGCTTGGCGCCCTCCTTCGAGCTCCAGGGAGGGGGCATCTGTGGCGAGCTGGGCAAGTGCTGCCCAGAGGCCTCACTCCGGTATGCTCACTCTTTCTTATTTTATTTAAAACGGGCCGTTAGCTACTGGAACATTGTAAGAAAGTATTACAGTGAGTGGTCATCCCCCAAATCAGGGCCAGGCCTTATTTGGTTTATCTGTTCAGGCTTACATGTGTGGTGGATGGCGGTCCAGATCATTCCCCGGCCCCTTCCTTTGACATTTCCATGGCTGTTTGCAGAGTCAAGAGCCAGACATCAATGCCTGGGGTTCTTACTTCCTGAGACAGTTGACCGTGAGTCCATCCTCTCCCTGGGCATTTTCCCATCATAGGTGGTGTGTAAGCTGTTCCTTCAAGCTCTGTAGAGAACATGTTTGGGTTCTTAAAGGCTGCTCCTGTAAGACACTGTATAGCGTAACTAGAGGTTCTGGAAGCCCTCTCTCTAGTATTGAAGAACAAGAGTGTTCTCACAGCAACGGTCTCTGTGCTGTGGCTGCACAGTGGGGATTAGTGTAAGAGCTTCCATGCTCAGAAAAGAACTAAAGGGTAAGCGCTGCTCCAGTGTGCGAGGTGACTGGGTGTGTCCGAGAGGCAGCATCCAGATACGGGCCGAGGTCATCTGCGTGAGGAGCTTGCGTCTTGAAGTTGCTTGGCTTGTGTTTGAGGCCAGGTCTGGCTTTGACTTTGTTGGTGCTACGTTGTTGCCTACCTGCAGCTGTCCACCCCAGCCCCAGGATCAGTGGTGCTCCCTGTTTCTCCATGGCCGCTGGAGCGATTATGTATCTGTCTGTGTCATGCTCAGGTGTGAGCACAGTCCTTTCTTTGTCCTTTGGAGTTGGTTCACTGGCTTTGGCCTTCTGTGAACAAGGTCTTCACCCCAGCACTCCAACCCGTGGAGCTTGACTAGGAGGCCATCTAAAGGCCGCTCCAGTGACACTGGGTGGTGGCAACGGGAGGGGAAGGCTGGAGACACTGGCTCCTTGTGGCAAGGGAAGCTTTTTTATATCTCAGCCCCACCCTTACCTCCATGTCAGTGTCATTGTAGTTTGGTGTCTTGCCTACAGTTCTCAGGGTTGGGACACTTTTTTTTCCTTTTTGTTGGGGGGTGGAGTAGGGTGGGGTTACAAAACAAGACTTCTAGGTAGCCCTGGCTGTCCTGGAACTCACTGTGTAGACCAGGCTGGCCTCAAACTCAAGCGATCCACCCGCCTCTGCCTCCAATGCTAGGACTGAAAGGTTTTCTCTGCCACTGGCCGGCCCGATTGGGCCGTTCTTCAGTGATGGGCCTTTCGGGGTCCAGGACTGCATTACAGTCGTCTTTGGAGCTGAGGATTGTTTGAGTGAGAGGATTTTTCTCATAAAAAGATGGATTTGGGGCTTAGTGTCTTTTGTAAGTGCCTGAATAAGCAAGCTGGGCTCTGTGCACGGAGTCTTCTGAGAACGGTGATGTCACATCTCAGAGTATCTTAGAAGTAAAAAAGATGAAGCCGACCCTGAGTGTCCACTCTCCGGCATGCCCTAGTTGTAGCTTGTGTAGCTGACTAGAGACACCCGCATTAAGGAGTTGGCAACTGGGGCAGACACAGTATTAGAACGTAACAAATGGGGGTGATGGCAGGGTTTGAGGAAGATGGGGAGGACCTCCGGAGACCTGTGTAATGTCTGATGTGTGCAGGCCTGAGAGTGCTCTGCAGGAGACAGGAGGGGCTTCTTCTCAGACGGTGTGATGTGTCTTAGGGAAAATAAATGTCCAGCTCCATCAACAACTTCTGAGGTGGGTGCAGGGAACTCAGCAGGACACTGCTGCCTTCCTAGCAGGCAGAGCCACTCTTGTGTCTGATGGGATCATTCTGGAGAATGTTTTCTCCTAAGGGAGAAATCCACGTGTGTGTGGATTTTGCCTCTTACATTATATTTACTTTTGAAGTTGCACTTGTTCACCTACCAGTGTTTACGGAATCCTGTGTATGGGATGCTTTTTCTATAATAAAGTATTTTTATTTGTGTCTCCTGTCATTTAATAGAAAAGAAAATCACAAAGCAAATCTACAATGACTTTAAAGGCTAGGATAGTGAATTTCTTTGTAGTACGTTTCTTTCCTTACTTAGGACAGACTCACCCGAAGCTTGCCAGTGCTCCTCCCCGCTGTTCTAGGCTGCCCTCCACTTCAATCAAATGTAACATCGAAAGCTTAGACCTCTGTGGACTAGTTCTGGTTCAGGTCGGGTGAGTAACAATGATAGGGTCTATGGGACCTCTCACTCTTTACTGTCTTGGCCCTATTTTAGTCATGTTTACATTTAGTTCATTTAGTACCAAGGTTGTTAAGAAGCCTCTGCCATCAGCCCACTCCAGAGGCATCCAGGGGTTAAGATAGCGTGCTGGGTGTGTTTCCTGCCAGATACTGCATGCCCACAGCTGATGCTCACTACAACAGGTCCTTCCCTCCAGAGGCTTTCAGTATGGGGCATAGACCTCTAGTCTAGGCCACTTGGTACCAGCCAGAACCGGATTGTTTTACTGAGAAAAGGTCACAGGTTTTTAGAAGGCCTATGAACCAAACCAGGAAGGACTTTGTGCACTGAGGTGTTATGGGCAACAGTAACTCCCCCAAAGACTGGTGCAAAGTTAGGACCCCAGGGGGTTTGTATTGTTGAGAACGTAGTGGATCCTACACAACACAATGAAACAAGTTTAGAATTTGACACTAAGCAAAGTTCTAATGAGAAGAACGAGTGACAGTGAGTGGCTTGGGTCACCCATTACGTCACACAGGTGTCTAAAACATGGGGCCGCAGAAGTGACTCAGCACGGAAGAGCCGCTGGCTGCTCTTTACACAGCAGGTCATGACTGCAACTCTAATTTCAGGAGCTCTGAGGTCCTAGCCTCCTTGAGCACTGCATAAACAGTACACATACATCCATGCAGACAGAACTGTGATAATGCAAAAATCACAAGTGATAACAGTCACAAGTAACAGCACTTGCTCCGCCAGAGCCAGCGCGAGGACCTAAACTTACTGCCCTGCTCACATGTAGGTACAGTGTGTGTGTGTGGGGGGGTTCCCCTGGTAAGCTTGCAGGTCTTCCGTGACATCTCTGTCCAGCTAGTGCTGGAGGTGAGGCCTCCATAGTTTCTTCTGTGGACGCCAATTGTAATACCAGTTTCCTGCAAACAAGCTGTGATGGCACAGCTTCCCCAAGACACAGCAGCATTTTGTATAGAGACAACAGTGCAGCGTTTCAGGACTAAAGGATTGGGATTGGCTACCAGTGTGCTTTGTATTTCAAGCCACGGTTGCTTAAAAATACATCACACAAAAGGAGAAAACCGCTCTCTGCAGCCATCATGGGGTCTCTTTCCTCTCTCTCCTGGAGCTGGTGCCTTCTCCATGGCCTGCTGTTGGCGGGCCGGAGCGATGCTGAGCCCAGGCCCAGCCTCTCAGCTCTGCCGTGGGCGCTGCACAGATCTAGGGGAGCCTGGTAAATTGAGACGGGACGTTTGCAACGTGGACTAGGAGCAGTATCCACCATGAGGTTGGGGATTTAGAGTGGAAGATGGCCAGCAGCTGTGGCCTCGCATGAGGGTGTCCCCTTTCAAGTTCTGAGAACTGACTGCAGGACTGTAGATTGCTGGAAGCAGTAGAGGGGAGGCTATATTCCCAGAGGAGTCTCCAGCCATCCTGAAAGCAAAGTATCCCAAGTAATCCTGTCTGTAACCACAGGATCTTCTGCACCTTTTAATAAAGTTTATAAAATTTAAAAAAAAAAAAAAGAAACCACCACAGTTCTATTACGTTTTCACAGTTTATTCAGAAGTTGAATAGTTAAAATGTGGACACGTCCCCCAAATGAACAATCTCCCACACGGACTGTCCTCCACGCTCACTACACTCCTGCGAACACTCGGGGAGGACTGCATCTGATCATCAATACAACCGCAAAGCCCCGCACGGGCCCTGTACCCTTTGCAGTTAGCAGGCTGAGTGGAGGAGTCAGGAGCTAACTTCAATCACCCTTAACCAAGAATGACGACTCGCTAACATTCCTTTTCCTTCTAAGACATGAAAACCCAAAGCAGTTTTGCTTACAATTTTTAAGTCTTATATTTCTATTCTCTGAATGGCTGAGCTAGGATCGAGCTGACCTTCATAACTTGAGGACCAGCAGAGCCAATCCCAGTTGTAGCTTGGCCAGTGACAGCAAGTTACCACAGGTGCAAATAATGCTTTAACAGTTATCAACACAACCAAAATCTCGTAATGCATTAACCTGGAACCTCCGCGTTTTTCTGACACAGCAAAAGTCTTCTAAAGGTGGCAGCAGCTGTGACAGAGAAGGCACTTTGTGCGAAATTCAGTGTTTCTCATGACAGAAGGCCACAGCAGAGGCAGCTTAGCCCAAGCTGCAGGCAACCCTTTCGGGTGGAGGGGCAGGAATGCCCCAGAAAGGCATCTGCAAAGGAAAGTTCTATAATCGTGATTCCAAGACAAAAAGACAGTTGCACCATGGATCGAGGGATGAGCTCAAGGACTCGGCAGGCTGGCTCTGCCTAGACTCCCGAGGAGGCTGTGGGATCTCGGCAGCAGCCCTGCTCACTGCTTTCTCAGGAGCACGCTGCTCTGGCAGCATGGACAGGTATTGCTTGCTGGTTGACAGCATGTGCCTCAAGATGACCTCATAGAGCTGAAGAGAAAGGAAGGCGTCCACGTGGTCCAGAGCGCCTTGGCGGTGCCCAGTGACTTTGTGGGCATTCTGAGATCAGAAAGGATCACACTAGCACCTCTCCCATCAACAGAAGGGCAGCGTGGGTCTTTCGGATGGGAGCTAGGTCAGTGGATCAGGGTCTCTGCCCTAGTACCATAAGTAAAGTGCACCATGAATGAAGGCTGTGGAGAGCCACTTGCGTGGCTGAGGAGAGGGGAGAAACCACCCGCACCTGAGAAACAGAGATTGTTCCTTTTGCCACACTGTTGGCTGTTTACTCAGACGTTCATTATTGCCTTATTTAACATTTTCAGCTATAAAGAAAAAAAATACTTGGTGGGTTTGGCAGACGGCATATCACCATAGCACAGGCATTGGCTGGTCCTCAGTGTGTGTAAGCTCGGTAACGGTGGATGGCTGGTTTTGCCCTTCACTCTGATGAACTTGGGAGAATCAAATTCTCTACAACACATACCAAACTGGCTCATGGAGCTTCAGAAGCAGCAAGCAGCTGCCTCTGGAGCAACGCTTTGTCCTGTCAGCTTCCTGGTGCACTGTGGAGGAAGATCACTCACAATCGCATCTCAGAGACTTGACTAGGACGTATTGATGGGTTCTACAAACTTCTTGGAAGTTCTTTCAAGAGCGCAAGAGGAAAACCACAATGTTGTACAGAGAACTCTGCCCTATTTTGCTGCCTTCATGTAGGAAGGTATGGCCCCCCTGGCGGTCAGGCCCTCGAAGCGCTTGTATGTGTAATTGATGAAGACCCAGTCTTTGTTCTTGTAGTCCGTCTCCGGATGATTGCTTGTGGTCACTGGCAAAGAAACAGAGGTGAGACTGAGTCACTGCCCTGCCTCGGACAGCCTGGCCCCAGGGACCACTGCCCAGAGGGACAGCTACCCCCACCCCCAAGGGACCGCTCTACCCCACCCCGTCCGTGGATGACCTCGCTGTGTACACTCTCTCCTTTGCTCCCCTACATTGCTAGCTCTGGTCTCTGCTCCTGTCACTTCCATTTACATAGCCTTTGAGTGACAGAAGAGCAGTTTATGATTTGCCCAGCCAGCTCTAACCGCTCAACACGATCCATAATCACTGCTGCCCACCGTGGGGACTGATAAACGTGTACACAGGGTCAGACGTTACCCTCCACATTCTGATATGTACATATCACCCTAAGTCACAGGGATGCTGCAACTTTGAAGATTGCAGTGTCAGCCAGGAGCGTTACCTGTGGGCTTAAGAATATCAGACTCTGGAAATTCATCGAAGTTTGAGGTATCATCGATGCTCTTGATTTCAATAGAGATGGCAGCTGGTCTCTCCCTGTCAAGAACAAGCATGCCCCAGTGACCACAGCTGGTGTGCTCAGAGGGTACTGACCAGGCCTCCTCCTTGTCTGACATGGAGGACGACTCATTGTTGGCAACATTTTTTTCCTCTAATGCTAATGCCTCTGCTAGTGACCGCAGCCACAGAGACTAGGTAAGAACAAGGGCACATGCTCCCCGGTACCCCTTCCCACAGCACGCCTGCACGGCACTGTCAGGGACCGCTGGGCCTGCTGTATTTGTGGTGCACACACAGTGGGCAGGTCTGACTCCTGACTCACTTTCACACAATGGCAGACCCTGAGAGTCTACAGGGCCCTCTCCCTTTAACCTGCTGATCATCACCCGACTATTCTTTCGGGAATCATAATCCACAGAGGGGACATTTTTTTATCCAAGCATGTGGGAGGAAGAGGCAGGAAAAGCAGAGGTTTAAGATCGCCTTCTGCTATACACCTCACAGAAGGCCAGCCTGGGCTACGTGAGACAGTCTGTGGCCAGCCAGAGGGCTCAGTGAGTACAGGTCCTTGCCACACAAGCCCGGCACCTGATTCAATCCCCAGAACCACAGTAGAAGGAAAGGACCGAGTCCACAGAGCTGTCCTCTGACCCTCCCTCATCCCCATGGCATGCATATCCTAAATGCTGCAAACTGTCATGCGGGTGTGTACCTGATATGTTCCCAGTCAACACCTTCAAAAAAAGGATTATTTTTTATTTCCTCAACTCCAGGGGCTCCAATTCTATGTTCCCATTCACAGCAGAACCTGGAAAAAAAAAAAAAAAGCAAAAACCAGGCTTTTCAGAAGACTGCAGTTTCTTCAGAAAAAGGAATAGTCAGGCTCCTGCATGCTCGACCCCCACCCCCTGGAGAAGGTAGCAAGAGCCCACAGCGTTCACCCCATCACAAGGACAAGCATGGGAGACACCCGCTCTGCTACCTCAGAATCAGGCCCTTGGCTTTCTCCGAGACAGGGACTTCTGGGGGAAAGGTCAAGGTTTCCTTCCAGTTCATCACCTTCTTGTACGTCTCTTGTGGGGTCTCGGAGCAGAATGGTGGGTAGCCTGTAACGAGCAGAAGTGTGGATCTTTACAGCCCAGAACACAGACTCGGTCTGACTGAGGAGTTCTCAGTATGACCCACATCTCATAGCAGCTTGACCTCCCCAAAGTCATCCCTCCCCCTACTGGGGGAGTTCAGCCCAGAAAGCATCTAAACGCATTTTGCATTTTTTCTCAAACTCAAAGTGGAGAGCTGTACCTCTGATAATACGAGAGAGCCAACGGAAAGTCAGCTGACAGCTGAGACTGGGAAGAGGAGGGACATAAGCAGAAATGCAGTGTGAGAGTCAACACGCCAGAAGAAACAAAGGGACAACATGGTTAAAAAGGTCCCCACTCAGGCTGGAGAGATGGCTCAGTGGTTAAGAGCACTGGCTGCTCTTCCAGAGGTCCTGAGTTCAAATCCCAGCCACCACATGGTGGCTCACAGCCATCTGTAATGGGATCCGATGCCCTCTTCTGGAGTGTCTGAAGAGAGCAATGGTGTACTCAGATAGATAAAATAAAGAATAATAATTTTCAAAAGGGGGAAAAAGGTCCCTACTTCAGAGAGTTCCTCTTATGGTCCTGGGTCAAGCAAGCTGAGTGAGCTAAAGGCAAACTTTTTTTTTGGATTTGGTTTTTTCGAGACAGGGTTTCTCTGTATAGTCCTGGCTGTCCTGGAACTCACTCTGTAGACCAGGCTGGCCTCAAACTCAGAAATCCGCCTGCCTCTGCCTCCCAAGTGCTGGGATTACAGGCGTGCGCCACCACCGCCTGGCAAAAGCAAACATTTCAAAGAGACCATCCCAGCTCTTTTGGGAAGTCCAAGCAAGAGGATAACAACTTGCTTGTCTATCTACAGCCTGCCCTCCACACGAGAACATCCATACCCAGTGCTTCCCAGATCACCTGACGAGTGACTCCAAACTAGCCTGTCATCACACACTCATCTACTAGTGCTCAGTAGCTTATGGCTATGCCAGAGACATGTGCAGGAATACAGAGACAAGGGAGAATGAAAGGCTCCATGCTCTCAAAGCTTCGAGAGAGGAAGGCAGTCACAGTTGACAAGCTGGGAGAGACACTGCTTTGGCAGCTCTGTGTACACAATAGGTGCCTGATGAGTGAGAACAGTTAAGGGGCCAGAGAGAAGGAATGAAGGGACAGATGGATTTAGACATAATTAATGACCAGCACAGGCACTACAGGGACCTGTGAGTACACTGGGATCCATTGGACAGAGCTGCCCAGCACGGAACTTCACTCTGAAAGCAGGTGAGCCAAGACCCAGTTCACCTCCAAGTAACTCGGTGTACCAGCCATGGCAAAGTCTGTCCTGGGCGCACAGGAAGCATGGAACTCACCGATGAGCATCTCATACATGATCACCCCCAGTGACCACCAGTCGCAGAGCTTGTTGTACCCCGTCTGCATGAACACCTCTGGAGCAATGTAGTCAGGAGTGCCCACGGTAGAGAAAGCCTGAAATATGTGCACACGTTAGGCAGGCCTGGCCACGAGTGAGAACGCTAGTCCAGAGACCAAAGCCCTCAAGTTGCATCAGGGCACCCCAAACCACATAGGCAGGACAGCCCAAGCCTAACACAACTTATCTGTGACAGCACTTTCCAAAATGAACAATAAAGTTTTGGGGTTTTTTGTTTTGTTTTTGTTTTTCAAGACAGGGTTTCTCTGTGTAGTCCTGGCTGCCCTGGAACTCACTCTGCAGACCAGGCTGCCCTGGAACTCAGAAATCCGCCTGCCTCTGCCTCCCAAGTGCTGGGATTACAGGCGTGTGCCACCACCGCACAGCAAAGCTTTGTTAATAAGGCAAAAGAGCCCTCCTCCACATGCCCAGAACCCACACAGTAAGTGACCAAGCACCATTAAGAGCCAGGCTCTCCGCCTGAATGTGCCTTCTTCATTCTGCTCAGATGTCTGAAAGGACATCCAGCCTGGGGCTTCGGGGAACACTTGACAGCCACATTCGTCGCTCAGGCCCAGTTAGGAGATGAGGGGTCCATTTACTGCTGAGGCAGGTTAATAAACACACTGGAAGTCTAAGTCAGCACTTTCCTAGGTAATGTGCCCATAACACACAGATCTGCCTGCCACGTTATTACTGTGTACATGACAAGCAAAGTGCTGCCCTTTGTACATACTACACATGTGACCACCCTTACAAAGTATAGCTCGTGTTCAGTCTTCATGTATGAACAAACCGACACTCATCTAATAATAACTGTTGCTGTGGCTGGAGTGCGGGCTCGGCAGGTAAGAGTACAGGCTGCTCCTGCAGAGAACCTGGATCATCTTCCAGAACCCACACAGTGGCCCACAAACATCTCTGGCTCCTTCCAGGGAATCCTATGCTCACTCTGTTTCTGTCTCTGTCTCAAAGACACACAGACACAGACACAGACACACACACAGACACACACACAGACACACACACACACACAAGTTTTGGTCCAGCACAATGGCTCAACTGGTAAAAGCACTTGTCACCAAGACTGATGACCTGAGTTTGAGGCCCCCCAACCATAAGGTGGAAGAGGACTCCTACAAGCTGCCTTCTGACAACACACACAGATGTGTGTGCACACAAAAGAATTAAAATTGAAGTTTTCTTGCTAATAATTCAGTAGTGAATGTGCCCTATTTAGATAGCTTTTAACATACTATCAATGTAAATGTAATGAAGTTACTTATTTACTTTCAAGCTTATGGGGCATAATTTTGGATGTGTACACAAACACTTTACCAAAACGTTTAAAACCCCTATCCAGTTCTGACTACCAAGTACTTTTCTACCACAAAGTAAGGCAAGGCAAGGCAGATGAACAGGAGTCCTGACTTGCCTCAGTGGCTCAACATTTTAAGTTTGAGTGATAGCGCTTTAAAGTGGGCATGGTGGGATACCCACAATCCTAGTATGCTGCTAGACTTGAGAGGATTGGGGGAGGGGTGTTTTCAAAGCCAGCCTCAGCTATATAGAATCTTAGGCCAGCCTATGCTATAGGAGACTTTATATCAAAAAGAACTGCTCTAAGTTCAAGGCATCCCAGTCAAGTGGCTATTAGTCCCACCCCATCCATATCCTTTTTAAACTCACAGACTGGTCTGTGGTATCTCAGAAGCCCCAGTGTTACTTACTAGCTGGCGTCTGTTTCTTTTCCAGGTCTCTGCTTTCCTTTTGGAATTCATGTTCTGAAAACCTAAACGTAGAGAGATCAAGTCCTAATCAAATTCAGAAAAGAATGGTTATTTTGCAGGGCTCTGGTACTAGTCACACAGACACCCATCAAACACTCCGGGTGAGGCGTGGCAGTGGGAGGCAAAGGAAAGCAGATCTCTGTGAGTGTTAGGCCAGCCTGGGATACACAGAGAGAGCATATCTCAATGCAAAAAGTAAAACACAGCCAATCAGCTCCGAGGTAACTTGCTCTATCAGCCCAATTGCTCCATCTCCCCAAATAAAAGCGCTAAGCCCAGCAGCTCTGAGAGAATCACAGTGGAACTGTGAAGAGTTTTATGTGGCTCGGACAGCTAGAAAAGGACATATGGGCCTTATCCACACTGAAGAGAAGGACGCACAAATGTTTATCTCCCGCACACTTATTTACAGGCCTTGTTTGTTTGGGGTTTGGCAATAGTACTTGTGAAGGCAGGCAGGGCCTCCCGCACGCTAGGCAAGCTGTTTCCCAGCCACAACCGCGGCCTCTGTTCTCCCTCATCCCCTCCCATGTCTCTATGTTCACCTCTCACACTTACTCAGCCTATTTGCAGCATTCCAGACAACCCAGATCAACTTGACCTGAACCCACGTGGATGGGCCTACAAGCATACAGACCTCGGCCCTCAGTTTCTAAAACTAATCACAGATCTAAGAGCAGCAAGTGGACTCCAGAGTTGGGTGCGCCGTGAGTTTTCCAGGATGAACTGAGACTCCTGTGTTCATGTCCACGCAGATGCACGCGCAGGTGTGTGGACACAGGTGTGTGCCCCGGTATGCATGGGGCAGGAGCTCACGCAGCATTTCTCAGGCGCCATTCACCATCCTTTCTTTTTTCCTCTTCTCACTGACTTGCGAGTTGCCTATCTGGGCTAGGCCGGCTGTGCACCAGCCCTGGGGATGCCCCGTGCTCCCCCTCAGTGCTCATCACGGCCGTGCGCCCTCCCGCACGCCTGGCTCTTATATGCACCCCAGGAATCAACCTCAGTCTCCCTGCTTGCGGGGCAGGCGGAGCCGTCCCCTCCAGCCTCGACTGCGATCTTACTATCCTCTCCTGCTGCGGGCTGACGCTGCTCAAGTAGGAAGACAGCGCTCGCCAGCAGTCTGCCCTGCAGCTGTTCTGAGAGCTTTCATCTCGTCACTCCCTGCTGCTTGCTCCATGGTCACTCCAGCACATTCCTAACAGAGTTCTGTCTTCAACATCTGCGTTAGCACAGCTGGACGCACTCACCGCCTGGTCAGACAGCACGCATGGGCAGTCCGGGGAAGGACTGGATCTTTTGTCTACACTGCTGTGAGACTCCCTCAGGTTTCCTGAGTAGTCTGGTCACTCTTACCCAGCAGGCTAAGGACCGGGCAGCTGACACCACTGTTGACACTTACTGAAGTCACTGGGCAGGCTGTGGTTCAGGCTCCTATAAAATTCTGTCCTGTGTGCTTTCTTCAGGCCTGTGCAAAGGCCAAAGTCAGAAAGTTTCACATGGCCCTGTGAGGGAAGGGAAACAAGGGGACGTGTGGACACATGCCTGGACAGGCAGACTGTTACTGTTACCTTCCTGTCCCCTCCTTACCTCCCGCCAACAGACTGCTCCCACCTAGCTTACTACAAGGAAAAACACATACCAACAAACTTGAACAGACTTCCAGCTAAGTGTGTGGCCCGTGTCTTTAATCCTAGCACTTGAGAGGCAGAGAGAGGCAAGGAGATCTGAGTTTGAGGCCAGCCTGGTCTACAAAGTGAGTTCTAGGATACCCAGGCTACTCAGAGAAACCCTGTCTTTGAAAGAAAAAAGAGGGGAGGGGAGGGGAAGGGTAGGTAGGCAGGCAGGCAGGTGGCAGCAGGAGGATTTCACACTAGGAATAAGACACTTTCAGTACAAACAAAAAATTCTGGCTTACAAGTAAAACATTCTAGAATTCTAGAGCTGAAGGACAGGGAAACATCACTGCACCCACTGCAGCTGCTTGTAATCTTATGCTAATAGATCCCCCAAATCAGTCTGCACGGGAGGGATAAACCATGGAGGCAGGCAGTAAGCCCACGCCGGGATTTATTTAAAATATTAATAACGCCTGTTTCCTCACTAGAGACCAGCGAACACAGTACAGTCAGCAGCACAGATGTACGTCCCTGTGGCCTCAGGGGCAGCACTACTGCATCACTGAGGTAAAGCAATAAAGGCCGCACAGAGGTGGGGCTCCTCTGCGAGTTTGAGGTGGACTCTGTGGCAGGCGTCTGCTGCTGCTGCTGCCGCCGCCGCCGCCTTCTTCCTGGTGCTTCAGTAGAGGAAGGCTTAGCCGCTGCACAGCCAGGCAGCATCAGACACTCAGGGAAGAGGGCTGTCTCTGCCGAATTACAAAACTGACTCGGTTATGTTCATGCTGTGTACACACAAGGTCTCCTCATAACTCAAGCTGGAGTGGAATTCCTAGCCTCCTACCCCGCCTCCCAAGTGATAGCTTCCCGGCCTGCTTGGCCGTACTATGCCCTGCTTAACTCTCTTGAGACAGTCTCTCTCTACATAGCCCTGTCTGCCGTAGCTCTCTCTGTGTAGACCAGTCAGGCTCTGCCTACTGAAAGCTGGGATTCAAATTGTGCCTGCTTTTTTTTTTTTAGAACATTAAATTAAATTACAGATTCACAGGATATGACAGCAAACTTACCTGACTTACCTGTAAAAAGAACACAAACATACCAGGGACCACTGTCCCCACACCAGCACTACATGAGCAGACAGGCGCTGCGTACCCCACGTACCTTGCTGTCCAAGAGGAGGTTGTCCGGCTTGATATCCCTGTGGATGAACCCCAGCTGGTGAATGGAGTCGATAGCTAACACTGTCTCTGCTATGTAAAACTGAGTCTCCTCCTCTGTCAGAGTGTCTTTCTTCATCAATAAAGTCATCATGTCCCCTGGAAGCAGAAAGATACAAAGCCACCACCATACAAGTACAAGACATGTACATACGCGCGCACACACACACACACACACACACACACACACACACACACAGTAAGAACCAGCTTTCAGTACATTTTCACTATCTGCCCACATAAGCCAACCACACCCAGCTGTGCTGTGTCCCACAGAGTGATCTACAGTGGTCCCGTGGAGCGAACAGCCACAGGCTCAAGTATATGAAGGGTAAGAAAATCACGCAGAGAAAACACATCCTGCACCTGAGCTGGGTGATGAGTACTATGCTTTAATTCCATTTTCCTCTTTAGAGGAGTGAGAATTCCTGCATAATTACAAAGTGTGTTTGCTTATGACAGTACTCTGGAGCAGGGAAATCCACCTGACTTTTGTGTCTGCTCATGTATCTGTGGAGTTGTCTGTGTCTAGAGGCAAATGGCAGTCCCACCCAGGCTGACCTGCTGGCTTAGAATGAAATGTCAAATAAAATGTAAATATTTAGGGAGCTTTAAGCCCCTGGGAAGCTGGCTGTGGGCAGCTGTGCGGCAGTCACGATGCTGGGCCGCTCCCCAGACCACGGGCCTTCTCCTAACACCTTCCACTAGCCTCACATAACTTTATATCTACGGACAAACTCCTTAGTGTCCTGCAAGGCAAAAATTTAAAGCTTAATACTAGCATCATAAAGCAAGAAAAAAAGATTCATATCCTAAAATTCAGCAATTAAACAAAGCAAAGGAAATATGTAAAGTAGCTAAAAAGCTAAGAAAAACAGAGTTCAGTTTCCACCTCATGTGAAGCCACTTAGATTAGAAAGCAAGGAAGAGAGAGGCCGGACCTTAGTGCCCCCTGCTGCCCTCTGACGCCCGCTCACTGCCTGAGGCCAGGGGCAGCAGGAGGCCAACCCTCCGGTCACTGCCCCAGAGCAGCTGATGGCCTCACGTGGGTGGGCTTGCCCACTAGTCTTAGGGCTCTGCAGGCCAGCATCGCCAAGTACAAAGGGTGTGGTCCGATGGCATGAGGAGCTAAGGCAGAGCTGCAGTAACGGCTAGCAGGCACAGGGCAGCCAAGCTGGCCCCTACCACTGAGGTGCTCAAGGAAACAATGGTGTTCTGCCAGCCAACTCTTCCACTGCAATCCTCATCGTTGTTAGTAAAGATTACTGGTGACCTTGGGTCTAAATTAAGGGATGTCACAAGACCAATATAGTATGCCCCAATTAATTTCATTTGCTTTGTTAAATGCCAAAAAGAGAGCCAGGCAGTGGTGGTGCATGCCTTTAATCCCCGCACTTGGGAGGCAGAGGCAGGCGGATTTCTGAGTTCGAGGCCAGCCTGGTCTACAGAGTGAGTTCCAGGACAGCCAGGACTACACAGAGAAACCTGTCTCGAAAAACCAAAAAGAGAAAAGCTACTTTCTGTTTGCTCAGAGTTCACTGGTTTATCAGGAAAGAGACTGTCCCCAAAACAGACGGGACACCTGCCACCTGCTCTGGCTTGACACCTCACAGAGGAGAGGTGGACTCTCGGTATTAATATAGGTGAAGAGGGAGTGATTCTAACAAACCACAGAAAAACAAAGGAAACCACTGAAGCAAACGATGCCATGCTTCAGGGCCGTCAGCAGGCAGGCAGGCCGGGCACCAGCCAGCGGGCAGGCAGAGCTCCTACTTAGTCTAATGTGTTTAAAGGAAAAAAACCCAAGCCCTGTCCACCTGAGTGGTGAGTAGGGGAGTGAACTGCAGAGAGGCGGGCAGCACAGGCTGGCTACTGCCCTCCTTTAGGACCTAGAACAGACACAGAGAGCGATTCTGTGAGCACAGCTACAGGCAGAAAGGAGGGTTCGTTGTTGATACGAGAGAGAAACCACAGAACAAAGGGAAATCGACCTTTCGTTGTGAAGTAATTACCTCCAGGCAGGAACTCCATGATTAGGTAGAGGTTTAGCTTATCCTGAAAACTATAGAACATTTTCACAACCCACAAACTGTCTGCCTCCACTAGAATGTCACGCTCCGCACGAATGTGGCCAACCTGGAGGTATATGCATTTGATTAATGACAAGCCTTGCTCTGCTGGAAACTGTATATCTGTTTAAACAATTTAAATACTGTTGAGTATTTAGTTGTGATGAGCAAAAGTTCTGCTAACACACACCGACCACCTTGAAACTGACATTTGACTTGAAGGAATTCAGTGACAAAAACCTGCTAAGAAAGGCTTTTAAATTTACCAAAATAAATAAATAGCTTAAACCCAACACAACTGCAGCAGTGCTATGATTAGTTAAAATTACCGTTCTTTTACATATTTATTATAGTTTTGAGTTTTTTGGTGTTTTTTTGTTTTGTTTTGTTTTTGGGGTTTTTTGTTGTTGTTGTTTTGTTTTTGTTTTTTTTTTTTTTTTGTTTTTTTGTCTTGTTTTTTTGAGGCAGGGTTTCTCTGTGTGGTCTTGGCTGTCCTGGAACTCACTCTGTATACCAGGCTGGCCTCGAACTCAGAAATCCGCCTGCCTCTGCCTCCCAAGTGCTGGGATTACAGGCGTGCGCCACCACCGCCCGGCGAGTTTATTTTTTTAAGGCAGACATTCCTGTATTCCATGATGGCTTTGAACTCCACCTCCAGATCCCTCTGCTCCCATCTCCAAAAATTAAAGCTATAGGCATGACCCACACACAGGTCTATGTGGTGAGAGCATTGGCCCACGGTTAAGCAAGCGCTCCAGCAGCGTTCCCAGCCCTCTGTCCTAGTAATCCCGAAGAATCCACAGTCCCCGAGGTGAGCCCTGGACAGTCCCACGTCAGGCTCAGGCCGCACTGTGCAGGAGAGCTGCTCTGTTGGCTCTGGCTGTTTCATTTGGCAATGCCTGAGGCAGAACCCAGGACCTCCATCCCCCTCCTCGAGGAGTCTATACAGGTGCTCATGTCACCTAACTACTCAGCTACCCACCCCAAACTGATGTCAGAATAACAGAGCCCTGAGTGACAATCAGGTCACCACGATGGCACAGCACTCTGTAGCTGTAGCTCACTGCTGGGCATTACACTGCAGATCAAAGAAACATTTACATTTACATCGGGCTAAAGATTCAAAATCATGCTGTTTCTCGTTGCTGTAACACCTAGCTGCTGGCAGCCTGCGAGAACTAGTAAAATCACGTTTTTAAATATAATGCCTTATGAGCAGGGGTGTGGCTCCGCTGGTAAAGAGCTTATATAAAATACATGAAGCTCTGGGTTTGATCCCCGGCACCATGTAAAGCTGAGGATGGGAGAGGAGGTGTGCCTGCAGGTCTAGCTAGTACCTGAAAGGTGGAGGTGGCACCCTGTCTCAAAAATGTCAAACTGACATTATTTAAATTATGAAGAAGTAACCAAAACACCATTGCATATTCTCAAATTACACTCCTCCTTTCTTTTTTAAGAGTCACAAGATCCAAAGATGGAGTGAATCAAAACTAAGTTCATTAAGACTCAATCCAAGGGCTGGAGAGATGGCTCAGCAGTTAAGAGAACTGGCTGTTCTTCCAGAGGTCCTGAGTTCAATTCCCAGCAACTTCATGGTGGCTCACAACCATCTGTAATGGGATCTGATGCTCTCTTCTGGTGTGTCTGAAGACAGCTACAGTGTACTATTCACATACATAAAATAAATCTTTATTAAGCCGGGCGTGGTGGCACGCGCCTGTAATCCCAGCACTTGGGAGGCAGAGGCAGGTGGATTTCTGAGTTCGAGGCCAGCCTGGTCTACAGAGTGAGTTCCAGGACAGCCAGGACTACACAGAGAAACCCTGTCTCGAAAAACCAAAAAATAAATAAATAAATAAATAAATAAATAAATAAATCTTTATTTGTTTGTTTTGTTTTTTGAAACAAGGTTTCTCTGTATAGACCTGGCTATCCTGGAACTCATTCTGTAGACCAGGCTGGCCTTGAACTCAGAAATCTACCTGCCTCTGCCTCCCAAGTGCTGGGATTAAAGGCGTGCGCCACCACTGTTCAGCAAATAAATAAATCTTAAAAAAAAAAAAAAAAAAAAAAAGAAGCCGACGACTCAATCCAAGCCTGCACTAAGTTCTGAAGTCAAAGACCCACAAGGAGTCATGAGCTGGCAGGCCTGCGGTCTCGTACACTGCCTGCTTTGTGGGGATGGCTTCAGCAGGGCCGCAGAGCTTCCGTCCTCACCTGGAGACACACACTCCTGTCTCCTGACTTATATCTAGCCTGCCTGTTCTCTCAAGCTCTGTGGGGCTTGAAGATATGATCCATCTGTATACCTGAGTTTGGTGTCTCCATCCACATGGAACTCTGAGAGCTTCAATGTGTGAATGAAAGGGTTTGCCGAGTGCTACTGACGGCACATGCCTGCTAAGACCAGTGCTGTTAACCCACAGGACAAGTCGGATACCTGCTTTTACCTGCCTCAACTGAAGAAAAGCTGGTGGAAATTCACTGCCTCCTGCTGCTCTGTAGCTTGTCGCTGTGAGGCCAGAAGGCTGGCCCTGCTTGCCTGAGCCCTCCCTACTACAAGGATCCAAAGAAAAGAGAAGGCACTCTGTTGCTGCTTGTCACTCAACCGGGAGGACAGAGTGGTGGCTGTACAGTTTCCTGTTTATCAAGAGGAAAGCCACTGCTGTGAGTCTCCCTCTGCTTCTCTCCTGAGGCTGATGTGGCAGCTCGAAGCCTTAAGGAATAGAAGTGGAGTCAGCAGAATGCAGAGCCAGAGGTGTGGCTCACAGCAGCAGGTTCTCCTCCCTGTCTGGAACATCTACAGCACGGGGGAAGCTGACACAGTCAGTCTTGTGCTTCCATAGCATCAACCTCGCCACAGACAGTGTCGGCACCAGCTGATGCGCATGTCTTTTCTTTCCTTTTTAATTTTTTTTATTAATTATTTACTGACTTACATCCCAAATGTTGTCCCCCTCTTTTTTTTTGTTGTTGTTGTTGTTGTTTTTCTTTTCTTTTATTCCCAGAGACAGGGTTTCTCTGTGTAGCCCTGGCTGTCCTGGAACTCACTCTGTAGACCAGGCTGGCCTCGAACTCAGAAATCCACCTGCCTCTGCCTCCCAGAGTGCTGGGATTACAGGTGTGCACCACCACCGCCCGGCATGTTGTCCCCCTCTTATTCCCCCATCCCCCCTTCCCATCCTCCTCTCCAGTACTGGAACTAAAGGTGTGCTGGGGGCTGGAGAGATGGCTCAGCGGTTAAGAGCACCAACTGCTCTTCCAGAGGTCCTGAGTTCAAATCCCAGCAACAACATGGTGGCTCACAACCATCTGTGATGGGATCTGATGCCCTCTTCTGGTGTGTCTGATGACAGCGACAGTGTACTCACATACAGAAAATAAATAATTAAATCTTAAAAAAAAAAAGGCGTGCCACCACACCCCCCTTTCTAACTTTAAGTATTTTGTCTTATATACATGTGTGTGCGTGTGTGAGTGGAGGTCAGAGGTCAGCTACCAGGAGTCAGTATGCCTCTCCTTCCACCCTGTGGGCCCCACGTGAGAAAGCCTCAGGTAAAGCACCTTCGCCTCTGAGCCCTCACCAGCCCCACTTCCTCCTAACTCTCGTGACAGCTAACAAACTGACAGGGGTTTTGAGTGTTGACTAAAATTATAGGAAGTACATATTGTAAAACTTACTCATAACCCACAAATATCCTAACTAAACAGCACAGACATTACTTTCCTCAGTGAGATTAACTGGGCCTCTCTCAACAGAGCCTGGACACCGGTCCACACCATGCACTGCCCTCAGGCAGCACATACTCAGGGCTGGAGGGTACTCCGCATCAGCTGGTGTTTGCATCAACTGCAACAGTAGCTGAGGATTTGCTAAAGATCTGCTTTCAACTGGAATTAAGAATCCAAGGCTTGAAGCCGGATGGTGGTGGCGCACGCCTGTAATCCCAGCACTTGGGAGGCAGAGGCAGGCAGATCTCTGAGTTCGAGGCCAGCCTAGTCTACAGAGTGAGTTCCAGGACAGCCAGGGCTATACAGAGAAACCCTGTCTCGAAAAAACCAAAAAAAAAAAAAAAAAAAAAAAAAAAAGAATCCAAGGCTTGGTCTGAAGACATGGCTCAGCGGCTAAGAGCACTAGCTGCTCTCCCAGAGGTCCTGAGTTCAAGTCCCAGAAACCATGTGGTGGCTCACGACCATCTGTAATGAGATGTGGTGCCCTCTTCTGGTGTTGTAGGCATACATGCAAACAGAACATTATATACATAATAAATACATAAATCTTTAAAAAACTAATAATCCAAGGCTTAGCCAGGCATGGTGGTGCATGCCTTTAATCCCAACACTTGGGAGACAGGGACAGGTGGATCTCTAAGTTTGAGGCCAGCCTGGTCTACAAAGCAAGTCTAGGATAGCCAGGGCTGGTTACAATGAGAAACCTGGTCTCAAAAATAAATAAATAAATAAATAAATAAATAAACAAACAACCCCCCCAAAAAAACAACAACAACAAAAAAAGGAATTCAAGGCTTCCCAGTAAAAAAGAAGGAAAAAAAAGACGTAATTGTTATGTGAACGGTTGGTTTGCTTACATGTATAGTATGTACCATGTGCATGCACTGCACAAAGAGGCCAGTAGAGGGCGTCACATTCCCTGGAATCGGAATAATAGAGCATTATGAACCACCACAGGGTGCTAGGAATTCAATCCAGACCCTCGGCTACAGCAGCCAGCTCTTTTAACCATTCAGCTGTCTCTCCAGCCCCCAAACCACAACACTGTGAAGAGGCACTTGAGTGTGCACAGGAAACACTCCATGATTACACTCCCCAGGTGGCAGCGAGCACTAAACGTGGGGCCAGCGCTGTCCTCACTGCTGGGCTCCAGAGGAGGAGCCCTGCCTGGCATAAGCTCTCTGGCCTCACACTGAAATCCTGCTGCAGCTCACCCAGTGCTACGTCTCCTGGGGCAGCCGGCTGAGCTAAAGCAGACCCACAGAAGGTGTGCACTCACACTTAAGATGAACCCTATCCTGTGGAATGTGCATTGAGTGTGTCAGACCCAGGCTCACCGTGAGCGTCAGCCTTACTGGATGAAGTGGGCTCTAGCTGGGGGGCCCAGGCCTTGCACATCATCACAAGCACTCTACTGTGAGGCTCTCCTGCAGGCCCGAGACAGGTCCTCATCTAACGGAGACCTTCATTGCTCTGCGTTTACACTTTCCAAATCACATCAGACACTGGCAAGCGGGTCTCCCTTGGGCACCAGTGAGCCTCAGAGGACCCGTCTTTGGTTAGGTGTAGAGCACCACCGTGTATGCAGACACATCCAAGGAATGCAGAAGACTCCCACCACGCCAGGCGTGACCTCAGAGGAGGTTCTCTGGCTGGTGTAGCTGTGGTTGGCTAGGGGACCAAAGGCTTTTTTTTTTCCTTTGTGTGTTCACAGGTCCTACTTGTATTTTTTATTTTATTTTAATGAGTGCTCTGTTGAATATACATCCGCAGGCCGTAAGAGGGCATCGGATCCCCTTATAGATGGTTGTGAGCCACCATGTGGTTGCTGGGAATTGAACTCAGAAGCTCTGGAAGAGCAAGTAGTCTGTGCTCTTAACCACTGAGCCATCTCTCCAGCCCCTTGCTTGTATTTTTAAACATATAAGTGCATCTTTTTTTTTTTTTTTTTTTTTTTTTTTTTTGGTTTTTCGAGACAGGGTTTCTCTGTGTAGCCCTGGCTGTCCTGGAACTCACTCTGTAGACCAGGCTGGCCTCGAACTCAGAAATCCGCCTGCCTCTGCCTCCCAAGTGCTGGGATTACAGGCGTGCGCCACCACGCCCGGCCCTATAAGTGCATCTTTTGAGGAGAAAAAATAGGATCACATGTACAATATGCATAAGAGAACCAACTAGAGAGAAGCCCCCATGGCTGACCCAGGGCCGCTCTGGCTCAATCACCTGCTCCTTCTCCAGCATGTCTGCCTTGCGCAGGATCTTCATGGCGTACACATGCCCTGTGTCTTTCTTCTGAACGAGCCGCACCTGGAAGTTACCAAGACATGCTGGGTCAAGTTCACACTCCCAGGCTAAGGATTTGCGTTTCCCCGCATGGGGGACCACAGCCAAGGCTCCACAACTACTACTTACACGAGAGCAGCATTATAATTTGAATGTAGGCAATAACTAGCAAAGATAGACCCCTTTTTTTTTATTTTGGTTTTTTGAGACAGGGTTTCTCTGTGTAGCTCCGGCTGTCCTGGAACTCACTGGGTAGACCAGGCTGGCCTTGAACTCAGAAATCCGCCTGCCTCTGCCTCTCAAGTGCTGGAATTAAAGGCGTGCGCCACCACAGCCAGCCGATAGACACTCGATAGACACTTTGTTTTTGTTTTTGGTTTTTTTGGTTTTTTCGAGACAGGGTTTCTCTGTGTAGCCCTGGCTGTCCTGGAACTCACTCTGTAGACCAGGCTGGCCTTGAACTCAGAAATCCGCCTGCCTCTGCCTCCCAAATGCTGGGATTACAGGCGTGCGCCACCACGCCCGGCTCCGATAGGCACTTTTAATGTTAGAAACGAATCTACTGTACAGCTGTGACAACGATCTGTCCACCTATCCACTATCTTCACATCTAACAGCTTTGAGTTGAACACATGTAAAAGCCTTTAGTTTCAAATTTAAGACCTAGTTAAAGCCATGGCAAATGTCTGACAGTCGACTTAGAAAGCCTAACTAACTAATCACAACATTCAGAATGAAAGTAACACATCGCCAGGCGGTTCGAGACCAGCCTGGTCTACAGAGTGAGTTCCAGGACAGCCAGGGCTACACAGAGAAACCCTGTCTCGAAAAAACCAAAACCAAAAACAAAAAAAACAAAACAAAACAAAAAAGAAAGTAACACATCAGGCCCACTTGTAATCCTAGCACTCAAGGGGCTGAAGCAGAACTGTCACCAGCTTAAAGCTAGTCTGGCTGTGCTATGAGATCCTTTGTCACAAAACAGAAAAACAAAACAAAAAAACCGCAAAACTAAAAACTTATTCTTGGAGAAAATATAGTAAAACAGAAAAGAAACAGCACTTTTAGCCAGGCGGTGGTGGCGCATGCCTGTAATCCTAGCACTTGGGAGGCAGAGGCTGGCGGATTTCTGAGTTCCAGGCCAGCCTGGTCTACAAAGTGAGTTCCAGGACAGCCAGGGCTACACAGAGAAACCCTGTCTCGAAAAAAACCAAAAACAAAACAAAACAAAACAAAACAAAAAAACCACAAAAGAAACAGCACTTTAAAATTTTCTCATTAATTTTTTACTTTAGTTAATTAACTTTCATGTGTGTATGTGTTTTGCCTACAAGTATGTCAGTGACCACAGGTAAGCCGTGCCTGAGGAAGCCAGGAGGCAATGATTCCCCCGGGGACTACAGTTAGGGGCAGTTGCGGCCGACGTGTGGACGCTGGGAATTCTGAAAGAGAAGTAAGTGCTCTTAACCAGTGAGGCAGAGGCTCACTGTACAGCCCAGCTGGCTCCCATTCAGAGATCTGCCTGCCTGGGCCTCACAAAGCCCAAGCGACCTGTTAATCGCATGCGCATTCATGAGTGCAGGTATCAAAGGAGTCCAAAAGGGGGTCTCCACTCCCAAGCAGCTGGAGTTACATGCAGCTATGAGCCCCCAAGGTAGGTGCTGGGAAGTGAACTCAATCAGGTGTCTGTAAGACCAGTATGTGCCCTCGACCACTGAGCTGAGATTCTGCCTGTTCTAAAATGTTTTATTAGGAAAAATGTTTTTTCTATATATAGTTTTTTCTCTTTTTCTTTTATTCCCCGAGACAGGGTTTCTCTGTGTAGCCCTGGCTGTCCTGGAACTCACTCTGTAGACCAGACTGGCCTCAAACTCAGAAATTCACCTGCTTCTGCCTCCCAAGTACTGGGATTAAAGGCGTGCACCACCACTGTCTGGCTTCCCCAATGCTTTTAAAGAGAAAATTGTACTGTAAAAAGAAAACTAATGGTCTATTAACAAAAGAAAAACCTTCTGGCAAGTTCCTAAACATTCTCTCCTTTCCCCCACCAAGATACATAAGCCATGTGGGTTTTGTTTTGTTTTGTTTTGTTTTGTTTTTCCTTACTGCAATACCAAGTCAAAGAGCAAGCTCCTGTTCCTTCTTCCAGATCCAAAACTCCATTTAATTTACAGCCCTCAGATGGAGGATATGCTAAGTATTAAACTGGTAAGAGCAGATACTATACTTGAAAGACTGAGAAGTGGGTTTTCCCCTATGTTTTCTGCATTTTGTTTTTCTAATCAAGTACTATGTCCATTTTTCTTCAACAGGGAGCAGCACTTTGAAAAGCTTTCTCATTCTCAAGGGCTAACTGGAATTCTCAACTGAAGGGTCAATTTTACCTTTGAGAGTCTCTTTGTGATAATACGCAGTTCTCCCCTGAAGACTGTTGTTAATAACATGTTTCTCCTTCTAGAGGGACCCTGTAATCACTGCAGCAGTAAGCTGTCTTTGCATGTTTTCCATCAATGGGAATGACCTTGCATGAGCTCATGTAGGTTTTTCCTGAGACCGCTCTCATAGTGCAGCAGGAGTCATTGATAAGAAGATCTGGGCTAAGGAGAAGGGTGGAGCACCTGCTCACATTTGATCCCTGCCACCACGGACACAGACCGCAGCTGGGCCTTTGATGCTCTTTCCTAATTCAAGGTCTCCCTAGCTAGCCCAGGCTGGCTTTGCACTTGTGGTCCTCCTGCCTCAGCTTTTAGAGTGCTAACATTACAGCCATGCATACACCTAACCAAGCTTAGGCCCATCCTTACAGCTGTAAGTGCCTGGTAGGGAACAGAGTGGAGACAGATCAGTTTCCTCCTGGAGTATGGTGGCCCTGGAAAAGCAATGGCTTCAAAGCAGAGGACTCCAGTCCAGCCTCTGGTCTCTGTGCTCAACTGCTATGAGACAGACAGTGTGAATCTTCAAAGTCTTAATGTCTCCATCCACTGTCAGGATTCCAGAATCAATGAGTAAATATATTAGGTATCCTAACATCAGGATCTAAGTGGGACATGCCTGTAACCCCAAAACTCTGGGTGCTAAGGCAGCGGGATCACATAGTTGATGCCAACTTGGGCTACATTGTGTGACTCTGTCCTAAAAAACAAAGTGTTAATGTCCTCTCTGACAAGGCAGTGATCTGTGACAATGAACTGGGGAGAAAAGAAAAAAAGATTAGTGAATATGTCTATGCAGTGAACTCCATGTATTTCAAGACAGGGTCCCCTAGCCAGCCACCTTGGTGTTGCACCATCAGGAACTCACGGCATGTTAAAAGCTTTGATGGTCTGGTTTTTGTTTTGTTGTTGTTTTTTACCTCACCAAATGCTCCTCGGCCTATGACTTTTAAAGACTCAAAATCTTCCAGTCCAAGCCTTGTTCGCTTTAATCGAAGAAACTCTGTCTCCTTCCGAGCATGTGCGGATCTTCTGAGCCGTTTCTAATGTTTATAAGAAGAAAAGGAAGGAAAGCTGAAATTCTGAAACCCAGTCCTATCTGTGTGTCTGTGCATCTGAAGCAGGCCACACTAGTCTATATGAAATCTTCTCATGTGACAGCGTCACATATGCATTCTTTAGCGGTTCCGTCTCCCCTCCGAGGCTATCAGACGTTAACACACAAGCCACACTGGAGGGGGTCTGGGGCTCCTGAGAACTGACTAAACTTCAACGATCCACTGTTCTAGCATTTCTAACAGTGAGAGACGAATCGATCTTTTCCTTGAGCCTACTCTCAGGTAAGGGTGTTTTTCTAAATCCTCTGTGATCAGTGCATACAAGCATTCATTCATCACCAGCCTCAACGCCCTGTTTTTTGGGCACATGCTGGGGACTTGCTATCAGTGTTCCCAGCCGTGTCACCCACTCTTTGAAGGCCTGTCCAGAGCTGTTTGCTGACCTGCATCCTTCCTCACTGGTTGTACCTCTGCCTCACCTCTGTAAGCAGTGTACATAAGAGCTAGTGTGAGGCAGTCCCCTGTTCCAATAACGACTTCAGAAATGTACCTTATGCCTACAGGGTGTTTCAGTTAATTCACTGACTCATTACAGATGAGATCTCATGCTCTGGTGCAGGTTGGCCTCGATCCTGCAGCAATCCTCCTGCCTCAGCTTCCAAGTGCTGAGATTACAGGGTGAAGCACCACAACTTGGTAAAGAATGCTCCCCTTGTTCTTTTCAATTTTAATTTAGTTTTGCTAATTTCATCTTTTCTTTGCTTAGACTTCTAAAGCTAATTAATTACCGTAACTGTGACTAGAGAGCTCTCCCTCTCCTGAGTATTTAATTAACTTCTTCCTCTGAAGGAGCAACTGAATCCAAAAGCATGCTGACCCAAATTCCTGGCACTGAGCCAATGGCTTCCCTGGCGCCAGAGCTAACTGATGAAGAAAACAAAACCTTCCCGCCAGAGCCCGCCACCGGAACGAGCCCCAAATCACCTCGTCATCTTTCAGGCCCTCTTCTTCCATCACCTTTTCTAGCTTCTTTTGTCTAAAATAAACAAACAAACAAAAAGATAAAATAGCATTTGTGTTCTGACAAGCCTTTACGAACAGAATTGTTAAGCACTTGTAAGTATTCATTTAGATAAAAGTATTCATTTTTATGTGTCTAAGAAAAACAACATGATAACTTCTCCGCCTTTTGGCTAAGATCAAGTGTAGAAAAACAACATGAATAAACAAGAAATATAATGACAGGTAATAGAATTTTCCATTTATAAATGAAATAGATGCTAGCAAGATGACTTTGGGCTAAGGAGCTTGCCACCAAGCCTGATGACTTGAGTTTGATCCCAAGTACCAACAGGTGGAGAGAGAACTGGTTCCTGAAACCTGTTCTCTGACCTTTACTTGTCCCATGGCACAAATGCGTGTGCACATACATACATACATACATACACACACACACACACACACACACACTTAACAAATGTAGCTGGGCGGTGGTGGCACACACCTTTAATCCCAGCACTTGGGAGGCAGAGGCAGGCGAATTTCTGAGTTCGAGGCCAGCCTGGTCTACTGAGTGAGTTCCAGGACAGCCAGGGCTACAGAGAAACCCTGTCTTAAAAAAACAAAAAAACAAAAAAACAAAAAAAAAAAACCACACAAATGTAATTTATTTTTATTTATTTATTTATTTATTTATTTATTTTTTGTTGTTGTTGCTTTTGGTTTGTTTTTTTTTTTGGGGGGGGGGTTGAGACAGGGTTTCTCTGTATAGCCCTAGGTGTCCTGGAACTCACTCTGTAGACCAGGCTGGCCTCAGAAATACGCCTGCCTCTGCCTCCCAAGTACTGGGATTACAGGCATGCGCCACCACTGCCCAGCACAAATGTAATTTTTTGTTTTTTGTTTTTTTGTTTTTTTTAAGACAGGGTTTCCCTGTGTAGCCTTGACTGTCCTGGAACTCACTCTGTAGACCAGGCTGGTCTCGAACTCAGGAATCCACCTGTCTCTGCCTCCCAAGTGCATAATTTTTAAACTGTTTAAAAATCCTATTTCTAAAACAAGTAAGAATTTTCATTCTTTGTTAGGTCTACACTTTTTTCAAGATCTATTTATTTATTTTATGTATGTGAGTTGACTGTTGCTGTCTTCAGACACACCAGTAAAGGGCATCAGATCCCATTACAGATGGTTATGAGCCACCATGTAGTTGCTGGGATTTGAAGCCAGGACCTCTGGAGGAGCAGTCAGTGCTCTTAACCGCTGATCCATCTCTACAGCCGCATGATTTGATAAAGCTGAAATAACCAAGCAGAACCCCCATGTATTCAGCAAGATGAAGGAAAGCACACGGGCTGGAATCCCTCCTCCACCACCCATCAATAATCCAGACAAGCCGGTGACGGGTATCACAAAGAAGAATACAAGCAGAGAACGGTGCTGGAGCGCAGCAGACCGGCCCGGTTCAGCTCCCTGCACCTCCAACACTGCAAGACCGACTGCAGCTCCAGAACCGAGGAATCTGGCGCCCTCTTCTGGCCTTTGCAGGCACCCAGCAGGCAAGTGGTACAAACATGCTTATAGAACATGCACACAAAAATACAAATATTTGCTCATGAGACAGATAAGAACAAGAAAAATAGCACAAAAAATAACTTGTAGCCGGGCGTGGTGGCGCACACCTGTAATCCCAGCACTTGGGAGGCAGAGGCAGGCGGATTTCTGAGTTCGAGGCCAGCCTGGTCTACAGAGTGAGTTCCAGGACAGCCAGGACTACACAGAGAAACCCTGTCTCGAAAAAACAAAACAAACAAACAAAAAACAAACAAACAAACAAACAAAAACTTGTAATTGTATCTCTATGAGCAACACTTAGAAAAGAAACGCCTTCAGCCCTGAACCCCAGCTAGCATAAAGCTGACCCTGGACCACAGGTCACCATGCCGGTCTACTGAGCTTCAGATCACAGAAGAACTGCATCGTTCTTCTGCCCGGCTTTCCTCTTCCTCTTCCTCTGCTTCTATCTCTTCCTTTCCTTCTCCCCTCTCTCTTCCTGCTTTTCCTGGGGCCTGAGCTCCAGGCTGGTCACACAGTGCTGCACCTCTGACCTACACTGCCAGCCCTGGGTAGGAGTGCCTGTGAGAAGCTGTGGGGTATTTGCACTGTTCACTCTCAGGAGCAGCCTCACTGGGGGGGGGTGGTGGGAGAATCATTACTGTGTATTAAGTTAGATTTATGGCTTTAGTTAATCCACAACAAACATCTTCAGGAAGAAAAAAATAAACACAATATTTTGTCAAAGGAAATGCCTGTTTCTTTGATTTTAATTAGATGGCTATAGAATTATCCAAGCTATTATTCTTCATGACTAGGTAATTATCAGTACTTGCTGAGTACATTAGCTGTAAACCAGCGAGAACAAGAGGACAGTCACTGTTCTAGAGGCTAATGAGCTAAAGAAGGCAAACAGCTGATAGAACTACAGCCCGTGCAGCCCACAAGCCACCTCAGGGACCAGGAAGCACACGTCGTCACACAGTGTAGCACTCTACCCCTGAGGGGCTAGCTCTTTTGTTTTGTCGGTATTTTAGACAGGGTTTCAGATAATCTGACAGGCCTTAAACCCAGCACTTCGCTGAGGCTGTCCTTGATCCTGGTCCCCTTGCCCCTATCTCCCAAGTGGAAGTAGGCCACCACGCTGAACTGTCTTCAACCAGCCTGTGGGACTCACCATAGTATTTCCATAAAGTGGCTCAAATTTCTCCTATTTTACTAGTATACAAGAGGTAATTTCCAAATGAAATTTATTCTTTTTTCTATCTCCAAAATTTAGACAAAACTCACCAGGTAGTAAGTAGTCCCTCTGTTTAAAGTAAAAACTTGTTATTTCAAGCTGCATCATATATTAGACATATTCTCAAAAATGTTCCTACCAATTCTCATTAAAACTATTACCAAGCCAGGCGTGGTCGCTCATGCCTGTAATCCCAGCACTTGGGAGGCAGAGGCAGGCGGATTTCTGAGTTCAAGGCCAGCCTGGTCTACAGAGTGAGTTCTAGGACAGCCAGGGCTACACAGAAAAACCCTGTCTCGAAAAAACAAAACAAAACAAAAAACAAACAAACAAAAAAACATTTCTAGGGGCTGGAGCACTGACTATTCTTCCAGAGGTCCTGAGTTCAATTCCCTGCAACCACATGGTGACTCAAAACCATCTGTAATGGGATCTTTTGGTGTGTCTGGAGACAGTGACAGTGTACTCCTATACATAAAATAAATAATAAAAAAAATTTTTCAGTTCCAAGGTTATCTTGGTTATTCACTACAAGAACCCTTGCCAATCACTCTTGTTTCAAAGCAAAAATAAAATCCACTAACACACTGTTTGATCCAAAGGGGAAAAGAGCATGTTAGAGATTCATAAGGAGGTAGTCGTCACTCTGAAGACACCATGCTGCTCCCAAAGACTCTGCCACAAATCGCAAGGGCACTAACCTAAGGAATGGTTTACTCCATTCATGGAGTCTGGGTCTGAGTAACTTCGTGGGAGACGGTAGTTATGGGAACATGCTTCTGGGGCTGCACCTTGCCCATGCCAGTCTGTCTCCATTGGAGCTGTTCCCCATAGCCGACCAAGGGCTGCGCAACGTCAAGCACAAGGATGAATCTTTACTTAGGATGTGCTGTCAGCCACTGACAATAAAACAAACGGCAGCAGCAAAACACTGGACAAGATTGTAATTTATTTCGTTTTGGGTTTGTTTTGTTTTTTGAGACAGGGTTTCTCTCTATAGCCCTGACTATCCTGGAACTCACTCTGTAGACTAGGCTGGCCTCCAACTCAGAGATCTCCCTGCCTCTGCCTTTTTTTTTTTTTTTTTTTTTTTTTTTTTTTTTTGGTTTTTCGAGACAGGGTTTCTCTGTGTAGTCCTGGCTGTCCTGGAACTCACTCTGTAGACCAGGCTGGCCTCGAACTCAGAAATCCGCCTGCCTCTGCCTCCCAAGTGCTGGGATTACAGGCGTGTGCCACCAAGCCCGGCTCCTGCCTCTGCCTTTTAAGTGCCGGGATTAACAGTCTACACCATCACTGCCTGGCCAGGATTCTAAATGCTTACAAATGCATCAAATACTAGATGTGGAAAAGCAGCCAACATTAGGGAACTACACACTGAACACTGCTAAAAAAGGGGGAACACTTCAAGATTCTCTTTTTAGATTCACTTTTAGGCTGAGGGTGGTGGTGTATGCCTTTAATCCTAGCATTTGGCAGATTGAGGCAGAGACAGGAGAATCTGTGTGAGTTCCAGGCCAGTATGGGTTTATCTGTCAAGTTCCAAGACAGCCAGGACTACATAGAAAGAGACCTTGTCTTTTTTTTTCTTAACAAAAAGGTTTATTTTTATTTTAAGTGATGGTTATGGGTGCCTTGCCTGCATGAACGTCAGTCACTGTGTGCATGCAGTGCCCATGAACATCAGAAGAGCCACTGTGTGAGTGCTGAGAACTGAACACGGGTCCTCTGCAAGAGCAACGAGTGCTTTTAACCCCTTAGCCATGTCACTAGCCCCTAGGCAGTGTAAACTAAATGATTATCATGTTCTGTATATGTTAATTAATGATGGAAATTAATTCAGCAGCAGTTATTCCTTAGCCAGCCTTTCCCCAAATAACACAGAGAACTTTTAGTATTTCAAAGCTTAGGCCTTGGCTGGGCGGCCTCTCGAAAGCTCATCTGAGTTCACCTGACCACCTAGCCCCGTGCAGCCGTGCGCCTGGCTCCATCTCCCAGGCCCACAGCCACGTCAGTCCCCTCTCACATAATTAATGCTGGAAATCAATGCAGCAGTAAGGAAGAATTGTAAAGTGGAGAAATATTGAGGTCGAGGTACCAGAAACTTCATTGTTTGGGATGATTGTTACATCAATATTTCATCAATATTCAAATTTACATCATCCCAAACTGATCAACACATTCAATATAATTCCAATCACAATCTCTGGATTTTGTGATTATGCTAACAGGCTGACTTATTTCAAAAAAAGAAAAAAAAAGTGAAGAACTTACAAGATCAAAAAAAAAAAAAAAAATCACAACTTCTGTCTTAGTTTGGGTTTCACTGCTGTGAACAGACACCATGACCAATGCAAGTTTTATAAAAGACAACATTTAATTGGGGCTGGCTTACAGGCTCAGAGGTTCAGTCCATTGTCATCAAGGCAGGAGGCAGATATGGTGCAGGAGGAGCTGAGAGTTCTATCTCTTCATCTGAAGGCGGCTAGTGGAAGACTGACTTCCAGGCAACTAGGGTGAGGGTTTTAAGCCCACACCCACAATGACACACCTACTCCAACAAGGCCACACCTCCTAATAGGTTCACTTCCTGGGCCAATCATATACAAACCATCACATTCCACTCCCTGGCCACCATAGGCTTGTTCAAACATGAGTCTATGGGGGCCATACTTAAGTCTTACCCAATGAGATGCAGTCAGGGGGGGACACGCTAGCTCAGGGGGCAAAGGTACAAACTGGACAACACTGCTTGAGTTTGAGTCCGCAAGTCATATAGAGTCCTGAAGCCAGGCGTGGTGGCGCACATCTTTAATCCCAGCACTTAGGAGGCAGAGGCAGGTGGATTTCTGAGTTCGAGGCCAGCCTGGTCTACAGAGTGAGTTCCAGGACAGACAGGGCTCCACAGAGAAACCCTGTCTCGAAAAAACAAAACAAAGAAACAAGAGTCCTGAAAGTGTCCTTTGATGCCCACACAAGTGCTACAGCATGTACACAGACATCCCTCTCCACACATTCATTTATGATGGATCACAGAATTAAGTCCGTGAGGCCAAGCCTACAGAAATCCCAGAACAGAGCCTGTCTCCATGAGGCAGAATGCCAGGACCGAATGAGGGAACAGTGCCGGCTCATCACAACGGTTCCATGGGGAGAGGCACCGGCCGCCAAGCCTGAGTCCAGTCCCAGGCCCTACGTGCATGCTGGGAGGTCTGAACTGCCCCGGGGCATCCGACTTACACACACACACACACACACACACACACACACACACACGTGTCACACGCATGCCCTCATAACTCGCATGTGCACACACTTTCAGACAAAAATAACGACAACGCAAATTTTTTTAAGAAAACAATGGGGCTGGAAAGATGACTTGAAAGTTAAAAGTATTCACTGTCATGGTGGAGGACCAGCTCAATTCCTAGCACACACATAGGTACCTGAAAGCACATGGTATACACTCAGAGGAACAAAAAACCATAAAAATAAAATCTTAATAAAAAAGCCAAATTGACTTCATCAAAACTTCTCAAAGTCTGCTCATCTAAAACAGAGTGGGAAAGCCACACACTGGGAGAGAGTGCTCACAGAGCAGAGGGTAAAAAACTGGTATCGGTATCTGGGGCACACAAACGACTCCTGAAACTCAATAACAAAAAGTCAATACAACAGCTGGGCATGGAGACACAGACCTTTAATCCCAGCGCTCTGGAGGCAGAGGTAGATGGATCTCTGTGAGTTCAAAGACAGCCTGATCTACAGGCTGCATTTCAAAACAGGCAGGGCTACATAGTGAGACCTAGCAGGCTTGGTTAGTTTTTTAAAGCAAAATGGAACAGTTATCACTGTTACCATTAAGCAAGTCATTCAAATGGCAAGTACTCACATATCATGGCCAACTCTCTAGCAATCCTTCAAGACAAACAGTGTTATCCCCACTTTCCTGGTGAGGGAGCTGACACACAGAAAAGCCCTTTAGGAACTAGCTCCAGCCTCATACAGCTGCTACTCACAAGGCAGGAGTCAAACCAAGGAGAGACCACACGGCTTTAGTGACGAACACAAGCAACATATACCAAATTATTTCTTCTTTTAATGCAATGGAGTTTGGGTTATGACCAGTAGATAGTTTTAATAGGAAGGACTTGGAAATCTGCCGCACTGTCATCCCACTGCAGTTGGTTATGGCCAGTAGATAGTTTTAATAGGAAGGATTTGGAAATCTGCCACACTGTCATCCCACTGCAGTGGGTTATGACCAGTAGATAGTTTTAATAGGAAGGATTTGGAAATTCTGTCCCCACTGCAGTTGGTTATGGCCAGTAGATAGTTTTAATAGGAAGGATTTGGAAATCATGTCATCCCACTGCAGTTGGTTATGACCAGTAGATAGTTTTAATAGGAAGGACTTGGAAATCTGCCGCACTGTCATCCCACTGCAGTGGGTTATGGCCAGTAGATAGTTTTAATAGGAAGGACTTGGAAATCTGCCGCACTGTCATCCCACTGCAGTGGGTTATGACCAGTAGATAGTTTTAATAGGAAGGATTTGGAAATCTGCCGCACTGTCATCCCACTGCAGTTGGTTATGGCCAGTAGATAGTTTTAATAGGAAGGATTTGGAAATCTGCCACACTGTCATCCCACTGCAGTTGGTTATGACCAGTAGATAGTTTTAATAGGAAGGACTTGGAAATCTGCCGCACTGTCATCCCACTGCAGTGGGTTATGACCAGTAGATAGTTTTAATAGGAAGGATTTGGAAATCTGCCGCACTGTCATCCCACTGCAGTGGGTTATGGCCAGTAGATAGTTTTAATAGGAAGGATTTGGAAATCTGCCGCACTGTCATCCCACTGCAGTGGGTTATGGCCAGTAGATAGTTTTAATAGGAAGGATTTGGAAATCTGCCACACTGTCATCCCACTGCAGTGGGTTATGACCAGTAGATAGTTTTAATAGGAAGGACTTGGAAATCTGCCGCACTGTCATCCCACTGCAGTGGGTTATGACCAGTAGATAGTTTTAATAGGAAGGACTTGGAAATCTGCCGCACTGTCATCCCACTGCAGTGGGTTATGACCAGTAGATAGTTTTAATAGGAAGGACTTGGAAATCTGCCGCACTGTCATCCCACTGCAGTTGGCAACAGCATGCCAGCTGCAGCCCCGTCACCTTTTATGTACTAGATATGAGGCTACGTATAACCACAGCAAGGTTTTCGTTTTTGTTTCTGTTTTGGTTTGTGCCTTGTCTATGACAGGTGCATATACACTCTACCACTGAGCAACATCCCCAGCCCCAAAATACAATGTTTTCAAACAGAATTTTTTACCTCATTTCCCGCTCTTCATGTTGAGCAATAAGGTTGCTATAAAAGTTCTCCAGTGTCACTTTGGTCATTGTCACCCTCTCCTTTGTATGGTTACTCATGGACGAGCACGGGGTTGACCCTGTCATTGCCATGGCTGCTGGATGGGGAGAGAGAGAGAGAGAGGCATTGCTAAGTGTCTTCCAGGTGGACTCCAACGACTAAGCCCTCCCCTGAACCCTTGGTGAAAATATAAAAGGGAACCATCTTCCTGGAGGACAAACAACACAAAACAAGGGCCAGGCAAACAAGTCAGGTGTGCCAGTTAATCTTAACTGTCAACTCGACACAATCTGGAGTCACCTGAAGAGGGAATCTCAAAGAGACTCTGTCTAGACAGGGCTGGCCTGTGAACACATCTGTGGGGGTTTTCCTCAGTGAGAGATGGCTTGCTAGTTAGGAGAGCCAGTCCTCACAGAGGTCCAGAGCTCAGTACCCAGCAGTCACTCATGTTAGACAGCTCAGAACCACCTGCAAGTCCGGCTCCAGGGACTCCAACCCCTCCTCAGGACCAACCCCGCTGTGCATACACGTGTTCACACCACGTACACTTTCTTTTCTCTTTTAATGGTTGAAAAAGGAAGGAGAGCACTAGCAGGGGGCATTGGTGCTGCTCTCTGGTTTTGACTGTGGGTATGATGTGAACAGCCTGCTTCCTTAACTTCCACAGACGGGGGACTGCAACCCGGAACTGGGAGCCAAGCAACCCCTCTTCCTTCAAGTTGTGTTCCTCAGGGTGTCTATCACAGCAACAGGAAACACACTTAAGTCACCAGGTGTGGGGGTCACCTGCCTGCAATCCCAATGCTGGGGGACAATGACACCCTGTCCTAGTTAGCCCTCCACAGCCCTCATAAAGACCATGACCTTCTGAAAGCGGCTTACAGAGGAGAGGGTTATTAGGCTTAAACATCCCTGAGAGAAAACAAGAACTCAAGGCAGGCACCTGGAAACAGAACAGAACCAAAAGCCACGGAGGAGCGTTGCTTACTGGCTCACACTCTACGGCTTACATAGCCTGCTTCCTTTTTTTTTTTTTTTTTTTGGTTTTTTTGAGACAGGGTTTCTCTGTGTAGTCCTGGCTGTCCTGAAACTCACTTTGTAGACCAGGCTGGTCTCTAACTCAGAAATCCGCCTGCCTCTGCCTCCCAAGTGCTGGGATTACAGGCCTGCGCCACCACCACCCGGCCTTATAGCCTGCTTTCTTTTTTTTTTTTTTTTTTTTTTGGTTTTTCGAGACAGGGTTTCCCTGTATAGCCCTGGCTGTCCTGGAACTCACTCTGTAGACCAGGCTGGCCTCGAACTCAGAGATCCGCCTGCCTCTGCCTCCCAAGTGCTGGGATTAAAGGCGTGAGCCACCACCGCCCGGCTATAGCCTGCTTTCTTATACTCGAGCATGGTCTGCTCTTCCCACCCCCAGTTCAATTCCCAGGAACCACATGGTGGCTCACAGCCATCATGAGCTGATCTTCTGGCATGTAGGTGTCATGAAGATAGAGCACTCATATATGTATATAAAGTAAATAAATCTTAAAAAAAAAAAAAAAAAAAAAAGAATGTCCACTGGCCTGCTCCAGGCTAATCTGATTATAAGAGTATTTTCTCAACTCAAGTGCCTTCTTAGAGGATTCTAGCTTGTATCAAGTTGACAACACATACACACAAACAAACCTTACACACACCCTATCTCAGAGCAAGCAAAAAATGTACACACATACAATTATACAAAACTCCATTTTTTTGCCAACTAGGGAACTACCTTGAAACAACAATTCACAATCATTCATACATTTACAAAAGCAAAGATCCCTACATAATTTGGTCCAATCAAACTTTCTTCCCTGAGACAGGGTTTCTCTATGTAGCTCTGCCTGTCCTGAAACTCAATCTCTAAACCTGCTTGGTTGGACTTGAACTATGAGATCTACCTGCCTCTGCCTCCCAATGCTGAAATTAAAGGCATGTGCCACCACCAGCCAGCTCAATGAAACATTTTAATGACAAATGAAAACTAGAAATAATGAGTAAATATATAATAGAACTGACTGCATGTATGAAAAATCCAAGCAAAATATATTCAATTATTTACAGTAAGGTAAACCAGGTAGGTACGCACAGGCCTGCCCTCTTGAAAGGTAGGTGTTGGAGGCCCAGGAGTTCAAAGTCGGCTTCAGCTTACAGAAAGACTTAGAGGCCAGTCTGGTGTATTGAAAAGGCAAAAAGAGTGTAGTTAGTAGTTTAGCTCCAAGAGATAAGAATACATTTTTATTTTAGATTGTATTTTATTGTGATATATCAATAACTCTTTGATTTCCAATTTCTACAATTAAAAGTCTCTATGACTAACATGCTGACCCACCTTAAATTATTTGATAAGTGTTTACTGCTTGATTTTGTAAGTTTTAATGACAACTTAAAAAAAAAACACAACCGGGTGTGGTGGCGCACGCCTGTAATCCCAGCACTTGGGAGGCAGAGGCAGGCGGATTTCTGAGTTCGAGGCCAGCCTGGTCTACCAAGTGAGTTCCAGGACAGCCAGGACCACACAGAGAAACCCTGTCTCGAAAACCAAAAAAAAAAAAAAAAAAAAAAAAAAACACTAGCTGGGCATGGTGGTGCACGCCTGTAATCCCAGCACTTGGGAGGCAGAGGCAGGTGGATTTCTGAGTTCGAGGCCAGCCTGGTCTACAGAGTGAGTTCCAGGACAGCCAGGACTACACAGAGAAACCCTGTCTCAAAAAAACCAAAAACAAACAAACAAAAAAAAACCAAAACACTATTACAAAAAAGAAAACTGAATCACAATTCTAGTGCACAAAGATACCTTAAAAATCAAAGACCCAACTTCCTCATTTTGTACTTAAAAAAACAAAACAGCTGGGCAGCGGTGGTGGCGCCTTTAATCCCAGCACTTGGAAGGCAGAAGCAGGTGGATTTCTGAGTTCAAGGCCAGCCTGGTCTACAGAATGAGTTCCAGGACAGCCAGGGCTACACAGAGAAACCCTGTCTCAAAACAAACAAACAAACAAACAAAACACCAAAGCCCCACACTTCTAAAAATTTATGACGTTTTCCCCCTTAAATTTAAATTTTCATTTCCCACAAAATTAACCTATATTATTCTCCTTGGTTTATTGTTAGACAATCTGAACTGCACCAGCATGAGTAACTGACTCCAGCAGTCTGTCCTTACTCAGCCTGCCTTCTTTTGAGTAGAATTCATTTCCTTCCTTCCTCCACTTCTCTCTCCCTGATTTTGTTGATAGGCTGTGACTGTGGAGCCTGCGCTGGCCTGGAGCTCACTATCCTTCAACAGCAAACGGCGCCACCGTTCCAGGTGTGTACCTACCTGCATGCCTAATTCGTCCTGTCCTTTTACCCCAACAGGAAGCCAAGCAAAATTCAGGTGGAGCAGAGAGCCATTTTCAAAGCAGGCTCACTTTATGAAAAAACATGTAAAGGTCATCCTTGACACTCCCAGCTTTCTAAATTGCTTTGTGCATTGAATTAAGGCTTGTAAGGAACGTAAGGACACTTGTTATTACTAAGAGGGGAAAGGGGATTTAGTCAAACATCAACAGCTGCTTATGTTTGTTTTCGTCGGGTTTTTTTATTGGGTACTTTTGGGTTTTTTGTTTGTTTTTTGTTTGTTTTTTGTTTGGAGACAGTCTTGCTGTAAAGCCCTGGCTGGCCTGGAACACACTAAGAATGCCTGGCTAGTCTCAAAAAATGATCTATCTGGGGAATAGTTGGGGGGGAGAGGAACTATGGGAACTATGGTGGGTGGGAACTGGGAAAGGGGAAAGCCTTTGGAATGTAAACATAGAATATAGAAAATAAAAATTAAAAAAAAATGATCTATCTGCCTAACTTCCTGGGATTGGGGTTATCGGTGGTAGTTTTTTTGTTTTTGTTTTTTTAAGCTATTCAGACAAAAACTATATGAACAATAATGCATTCAGAACAGAGATTCAAAATCAAGGATCTGCTTTAGTGCCAAACATTGTGATCTATGACATCGAAAGTAAAGTATTCACAAATCTAAAACACTGAATTGCTTAAAAGTAATCTCACAAAATATCACACGGTTTTTATACAGGGAAGTTCCTACCAACACCAAAACAAAGCATACTGCTTTTAGAACGATAGAGGAGTTATAAAAAAAAACAAAAAAAAAAAACCAACCCTCTGGTTTCTGAAGCTTGGGTGTGGTTTCTTATTTGTCAGCCTGAACACCCTCCACCCACAATGAAAACCACATGCACTCTAAGTGTGTTTCAAGAGAATACTTAAAATCAGACATTTAAAAAAATTCAGGGCAGTAAAATGGTATCAGGTACAGTGCTGGCCACCAAGCCAGAGGACATGAGTTCAATGCTTGGCCCACAGGTTGCCAAAGAAAACCAACTCCCACAAGCTGCCCTCTGACCTCCACAAACTTGCCACAAGAAGCCACCAAAAGCCTCTAACCACCACCCCACCATGCACCACAAAATAAAACTTTAAAACAAGGCAAGTGAGAGTCGTCTGAAATGTCTAGACAGCCTACATACATAGGTATTGTATGTGCATGTATGTACACATGGGAAGTGAGAAACTGTTTCACTTTGGTAAACCAGGCTGGCACTGAACTCATGGCAATCCTCCTACCTCAGTTTCTCAGGAGCTGAGATTCCAAGCATGAGCCACCACACCAGGCTCTACAGACAGTAATATTTTAACAACAAAAATTATTTAGAAGTTGAAAATACAGCTTGGTGTTAGAAGAGAAAGAAGAAGACAGGCATGCAAGAAGATTATGCTTTCCATATAATGAGTAATTAGCTGCTCCAAGTTGAGCAAGCTAATGATTTTTAGTTGACAACACAGCTGCAGGAAGAGATCATTTACAGACTGGTATATAAAGAATTGGGCAACACAGTTCTGATTTGGGCTAGGGAAGTAGTTCATTTGTATGGTGCCTGTCCAGAATGCACAAGGCCTTGGGTTCTATTCCAGAACAAAAAAAAAAGGGGGGGGGAGGGGGTGCTGGGAGCTACTGCTTATTCAAGTTACCAGCATTAGTTCCTAGACTAAGGAGATGGAGTTCCAGGATAGCCATGGCTACACAAAGAAACCCAGTCTCAAAAAAATCAATCAAGCCGGGCGTGGTGGCGCACGCCTGTAATCCCAGCACTTGGGAAGCAGAGGCAGGCATATTCCTGAGTTCGAGGCCAGCCTGGTCTACAGAGTGAGTTCCAGGACAGCCAGGGCTCCACAGAGAAACCCTCTCTCGAAAAACCAAAAAAAAGAAAAAAATCAACCAACCAACCAACCAATCAATGAATAAAAAGACCCACAGGAAGCCGGGTATAATGTCACACATCTTTAATCCCAGCACTCAGGAGGCAGAGGCATGCAGATCTGTGAGTTTGAGGCTAGCCTGGTCTATACAGTGAGTTCCATGACAGCCAGAGCTACATAGTGAGAACCTATCTTGAAAAAACTAAAAGGTAATGTCAATATATACATTATGTGCGTTCACAGACCCCAAATATAGTAGGCCAGCGGAATCTTCCTCTTCTTCAGCCAGTATCTAATGCAGTGCTAAGCACTGCACGTTCCTTCCTGAGCTCACAGTATAGACACGGTGGCCTCCACCTCAGATCAGCCCGCCTCTGCTCCGCAGAGCACAAGTGGACCACCACACCCAGCCCTTCTGACCTTTGTTCAAGCCTTCTCTCTACCTCCTCTCATAAAAGGTTTAGCCTAATTCTAATAACCTTTAATCAAAAGATCCAATTAATATTGCTCAATAGCAATTTACGGGTTTACTGGGTCAGCCAAGTGCTTTTTCTGAGGCCGGCTTTCCCTCCTGCTTTCTATCCTTCAAGCTTCCTGCCCTGACCTAGGAGCCACTAGAATCCTATTTACTCTAGGCTCCTTCGGCTCTGCCAAGTTAGAGGCTGTGGACAAGAAAGTCTCAGTTTAGCTGGGCGCTGGTGGCGCACGTCTTTAATCCCAGCACTTGGGAGGTAGAGGCAGGCGGATTTCTGAGTTCGAGGCCAGCCTGGTCTTCAGAATGAGCTCCAGGACAGCCAGGGCTACACAGAGAAACCCTGTCTCAAAAAAACAAAAAAACAAAAAAAAGAAAGAAAGAAAGAAAGAAAGAAAGAAAGAAAGAAAGAAAGTCTCACTTTAGTCTAACAAAGCATACCCACTTCATAGGACTCAGCACTAGGGACTGTGAACTTGGAATGAGCTCAAATGAGAACCAACTGTTTTATTCACTATGGAGTTATGCCTGGCTGGAAGACTTTGCAAAGGTACCTCCATCTCTCCAAAAACCATTTCACCAGTATTTTATTTCCTGGTCACCAAGAGAAAGGTCTACTCACTTTCACTGGGCAATTCAAGATGAGGCCAAGACTATTCCTTAAGAGTCACAGGAGGAAGCTGGGCGCACACCTTTAATCCCAGTACTTGGGAGGCAGAGGCAGGCGGATTTCTGAGTTCGAGGCCCAGCCTGGTCTACAGAGTGAGTTCCAGGATAGCCAGGGCTACACAGAGAAACCCTGTCTTGAAAAACAAAAAAACAAAAACAAAAACAAAAAAGAGTCACAGGAGGAAGGCAGAGGCACTTGGATCTCCTAGTTCGAGGCCAGCCTGGTCTACACAGCAAGTTCCTGGACGGCTAGCACTACACGAAGAAATCCTGTCACAAAAATACATTAAGGAAAAAAGTCACAAGTGGGCTGGGCTATGGCAGCAAATTCCTTTAACTCCAGTACTGGAGAGGCAGAAACAGGAGGATCTCTGTGAGTTCTAGGCCACCTTGGTCTACAAAGCAAATTCCAGGCCAGCCATAGGGACACATCAAGACCCCCTATCTCAAGACAAAACGCTGTTTGTGAAGTCCACATGCCCGATGTTGAAGTGGGTGTGAGATGGTGTGCTATGCAGAGTCTGAGGACAGAGCCAGACCATCCAGTTAGGAGGAAGCAGCTATCTGATGTTTGGGGTGGGGTGGGGCGGGGAGCTGTTCTTGCAGCAGTGATGGTGGTTTTTTTGTTTAGGGAAACCGCATGTACTGGCTACTTCACAGCCAAGGTGAGCTGAAGGAAGAGGAAGCAGAGAGGCTAATTCACGCAGCTGACCTTCCTAATCATCCTGAAAAAGAACAAGATTGTCCTGCGTCTCTGGGTCCTTTGCAGGGTGCCGCTGGCAGCCGTTATGCGCTTTCTGGCACTCTTAAACCACTTTTCCCTGTCCTCCTGCTCGGTTCCTTTTCACGGGTCTTAACGGTCTGCAGACCACGGGCGGGGATCTTAAGGTGACGGGAAGCTCGGTACCCCCTAACCGCAGAGTAGGGGGGGACAGCCTCCAAGGTCCCACATCTACCCCGGGGTTGCGGGGAGCTCTCGAACGGCAGACGCCCGTCTGGCTGTTGCATCCCAAGGTGCAGAGTGGTGCTGACCGAGGTCCCGGAGGGGACGGGCCGGTGGCAGCAGGCACACAAAGCTGGCGACGAGGGGAGGGAGCGGCTGCCCGTCCTGGCTGCGGGCAGAGGCGTGGACGGAGAGGGACGGACAAGGGGGCTCTGGGGAGCACAGAGAGAACGCTGACAGGAGCCCCGGAGTGCACAGAAGCTGACGGACGGACGGACGGACGGACGGACGGACAGGGCGGCGTGCTTGAGGCAACGGCCGCGAGACACTCACCAGACCCGGGGTGGGGAGGGAGGCGCGGGGCCGGCGGCGGCTACGGAGACGGCGCAGACGCGACGTGCTGGCGGCTCGAGAGCGACCGCGACGCGACGCGGACTCCGAGGGAGCGCGGCTGCCGAGCCGCGACGGGAGAGGACAACAGGAAGAACTCCAACTGCCGGAAAAGACGGCAGCGCGGAGGGGCCAAGGCTCCCCGGTACCCCCTCAGACCGTGGAGAGGGGCTGCCGCGGCCGAGACTGCGCATGCGCCACCCGCCGGCCGCGCTCGCCGGGCAGCGGGACTGCGCGTGCGCGGCGGCGCCCCGCCCACCTCTTCACCCCTCACCCGGCTGCGCCTGGCCGAGGAGGCCCGACCGGTGCACTGTGGGGCGGGCTCCGAGGCGGCTTTGTGCTGGGCTGGACTAGTTCGCCTTTGTTCTGTTACTTTGTCCCTTTGAAATAATTATAGACTGGCCAGAAGTTACAAAACGAAAACCTGGAAGTTCCGTAAAAGCCAACACCCACCCAGCTTCCCCCAAGGTCTTACATAAGACACCGGGCTCTGCACCCGGAAATTAACGTTGGCTCTTATTAACTAAACCCAGGCGATCGACTGCCCTGACGAGGATTTAGCGTTTGGGGTGCACTCGCGGGACGATGTCTTTAGTTCTATGAAATTTAAGCGGTTTTCCCCCCCCCACCCTTTTTGACTTCAGATCATTGTGGCTATAAGTCTGTTGGAACCCGTGGCCCTACCTAGTTTTCATTATTGTAAAGGATTAACGTGCTTTTGTTTGGGTTCAGGTGATCTCTCACACCTTAGACCTCTCCATTGTGCATGGAACTTAAAGCTTCTCATTGATTCCCAGAGAACTGAGCCCAGTGCCCTCGACCGGAAAGTTTTAAACTCCTGAAAAGCGATGAATGACTCCTCTGGGAGCACGCGAAGAGAGCTCCTTCTGTTCGTCTTGTCCTAAGCGGTCCGTGGTTAAGTGTTCTGTTTCTCCCTTTTCTAACTGGAAAGCCATACCATAGGATTAGGTTTTCTTCGAGCATGAGATCCCAGAATTTATTTCCTTCAGGATCGGAAAGACACTTGACTGTATCACCTTCAAAACCTTTAGTCCTAAAAAGCAAAAACGTGGCTGAAGAAATCTCTGGCAGCTCTTCCAGAGGACCCAAGTTCGAGTCTCAGTCTTGCTGGAACTGGAGTTAAGGATGCTTGTAAGCTATTTGTTTTCACTGTGTGTACACAAGCACACAGCACCGGCAAGAGGGCAAGAGGGGTCCGACGCTCTCAAACAGGAGCTACAGTTATTAGTTGTCATGTGGATACTAGGGACTAGACCAGGGTCCTCTGAACTTTCAACAGCTCAGAAATCTCTCTAACCCCGACTTTGATTTTTTAAATTGCATTGTAATTATTGAATTAATTATCTTTATAATATTTTCCCCTCCTCCCCCAGCACAGACACCCATTCCCCAACCCCACGGACTCCACGTCTTGGCTAATAGTTTTCTTCTCTACCTTCCTCCAAGTGCCTAACCTCACAGCCTTCTTTCTCTTCATTTTTAATGCTGTCTCAGGTCATTCCTTGTCCTCCAGCAATCACCTGCTTCCTCATCCGGCTGACCTGGGATTGCTTAGCCAGCTGACGCTCCTAAGGACAGGTACCGGTAGCCCCTGGCACTGGCGCCCTACCCACTGCAGCAGCTCTCCTCAGCTGGTTCTGAAGACTTTGTCCGTAACAGATCAGGGTATCGGCAGCCAATCCAGACCCTCTCAGGGGTCTCCCATTTACACTTTCTCCAGAGTCCCAAGAAGGCCAAACTCAAACTATCCACAGCTGAAAAAAGTCACGCCCCTCCTGGAGCACGAGACAATCACAGTCAGCTGCTGTGGACAAACTGAAGCAGCGACATATCCCACATCCGGGATTAAAATAAAAACCGGGCTGGAGAGATGGCTCAGCGGTTAAGAGCATTGACTGCTTTTCTGAAGGTCCTGAGTTCAAATCCCAACAACATGGTGGCTCACAACCATCCGTAGTGAGATCTGACGCCCTCTTCTGGGGTGTCTGAAGACAGCTACAGCGTACTTACATATAACAATAAATAAATCTTTGGGCCAGAGCAAAGCAAAGCCTCACATGCACACACCCTACCACACACACAAGCTCGAGCATATGCACAAATTAAAGATTTTTTTCTAAAAACAGGTAAGTTCTAGGAATTGGCTATGTAGCTCAGAGGCAGAATGCTGGACAAACATGGGTTTTATTGCCAACACCAGCAGAGTTATCTATTCTGATTCTAGTTCACAGGTCAGTAGAACCCAGGTCCTGCCTCTCTCACCAGCCCAGAGCAGACGCTGATGGTGCTGATACAGCAGCAAGAAGGGCCAGCAGCCCTAAATCTGTGCCAAAACCACGGTCAGGGCAGTGCATATGTGGGTATGATGGGACGTATGTGATCCCGTAGGTATGTGCATGCATGTGTGTGGTATGTGCCACGTGTGCAGGTGCCCATTGAGCCTAGCAGAGAACATTATTACATCTGCTGCTGCAGCGGTATAGGCATCCGTGAGCAACCAGATGTGAGTGCTGGGAACTGAACTCGGGTGCTTTGGCAGGAATCACTATGTAGACCAGGCTAACCTTGAATCGGATCTTCCTGAGTCTGCCTCCAGAGGTCTGAGATTAAAGGCAGGGATCGCCTTCCCTTCCCTTTCCTTCCTTTCCCTTCCCTTCCCTTCCCTTCCCTTCCCTTCCCTTCCCTTCCCTTCCCTTCCCTTCCCTTCCCTTCCCTTCCCTTCCCTGCCTGTCTACCTTTTCTTGGTCTTTGTTTCTTTCTTAATTTCTTTCTTTCTTGTGTGAGTTTCTCTGTGTAGCCCTGGCTGTCCTGAACTCACTCTGTAGACCAGGCTGGCCTGGAACTCTGAGATCTGCCTGCCTCTGCCTCTATTAAAGGCACACGCCACCGTGTCCTCAGCAACCCTTTCAATTGGTAGTAAAACCTCAACACTGCTATATAGAAGCTGGTCCTGAAATTCTTTTCAACATCAAAGCCCTGAGTCCTGGATTTGAAGTCCCTAAAAGATTAAGGAGGAAAAAAAATTAAGGGAATGTAACCAGACATGGTGGCTCATGGTTATGATCCCAGAACTGAGGATGCAGACGGGAACAGATCCCTGAGTTAGCTGGGGGTCAGCCTGGTCATGTCATTAGTAGCTGAGGTCAGAATTGGGGGCTTCCAAATTTGTGGTCTATTCCTCCGATTTACTACAGTAGCAGGAAAGGAACCCCTTAAGGCAAAGGGCAGAACAGATCCTATAACACTTACAAGGGGCGGAGCCACAGTTACTGTCTGGGACACTCTTCTGTGAGGTTCGAAGGAGTGTTTACCTCGGGTGCAGTGAGATGCTTCTCTGTTCTGATTGACAGATTAGCTCATCATCTCTCTGTTGCACAAGCCCCTTCCCACATTGCATCTGATTTGGGTCCTGTGCACCCTTTGCTGTATACAGGCGTTGGATGATAAGTAGGGGTTCCTCCCTACAAGTTCACTTGATGAGGCAATTTTGCCTTACTGGGCACAAATCCAAAACCAGTCTGGACTGGATTACACACACACACACACACACACACACACCCTGTACCAGAATGCGTTGGGAATACATTTGAATAAAAACAATTTCACAGTCAATTAAGAGAGGGAAACCTTATCCCACGGTTCAAAGAAGGGTGTACTATTGCCTAATGCAGGTGTGCAGGTGGGGGTCTGAGGAGAGTTCAGTTCGGAGAAGGGTGTGTGTGTGTGTGTGTGTGTGTGTGTGTGATGTGCACAGGTGAAGCTCTCAGGTTGCGGAGTATATTGTTCAGAGTGGTGTGCATAGCCCAAACCATAGGTAGAGTGCCAAGCTACCAAACCATGCCCTGTGCTTGTCTGCTGAAGAAGCCTACTTAGTGAGTTCCTGGGCGGCCAGGGCCACATCTCAAAATGAGGAGAGGGATGGAGAGGCGGCTCAGCAGTTGAGAGTACTGGCTTCTCTTCCAGAGGACCTGGGTTCAAATCCCAGCACCCACCTGGAGGCTCACAACCATCTGGACCTTTAATTCCGGAGATTCTGACTCTAAAGGGCAATTCATACTTGTGATGTACAGACACACACACACACACACACACACACACATATATATATATATATATATACATATATATATATATATATAGAGAGAGAGAGAGAGAGAGAGAGGGAGAGAGAATAGAAATATAGATATAATGATGTGCATGGGTGTTTTGCCTGCATGTCTGTACACATGTGTATGTATATACATATATGTCTTCACATGTATATATAGGTATGTACATATGTATATATATTTATGCATATACAGATATGTGTATATTTTTGTTTCAGGAACTCCCCAAATGTCTCAGAGTGACACAGGCCAACACCTCTGTCCCTTCACTGCTAACAAAACTAGAAACTTAAAAAACCTCAAAGAGATTATGAAAGACAAAAAAATAGCTTCTCATGTTATTTCTTGGTTTCAGACTTCCGGTCCTGCAGAGTCCTGCTGCAGAGAGGGCTTTCTTGGTTCCTGCTTATTTTCTTTAAGCTGCCTGATCAAGAATGGGGAGAAAGGGACTGGGAAAAGATGCAGTTTTATTTGGGTTTGTTTTTTTGTTTTGTTTTGTTTGGTTTGGTTTGGTTTGGTTTTTGGTTTTTTTTTTTTTTTTTGTTTTTTTGGTTTTTTTTTTCGAGACAGGGTTTCTCTGTAGCCCTGGCTGTCCTGGAACTCACTCTGTAGACCAGGCTGGCCTCGAACTCAGAAATCCGCCTGCCTCTGCCTCCCAAGTGCTGAGATTAAAGGCGTGCGCCACCACCGCCCAGCAAAGATGCAGTTTTAAAAGTCATGTTTTCCAAGTCATCGTCTCTCTGGGAAAAAGAAGTGGGCGTGAAAAGGTCAAGAGGTGACAAGGACTGTGAAATGTGGCAGATCCAAGGCCCACCACCATCCAAGTGACAGCCCCTTTCCCAGTGTGCCCTTTGTAAATGAAGATACCAGGGCAGGATAGGGAGGGCATACCACATAAGTGTACCCTTTCAACCCAGCACTTGGGAGGCAGAGGCTGGTGGGTCTCTGTGAGTTCTAAGCCAACCAAGTCTACACAGTGAAACCTTGTCTCAAAAAATAAATAAATTTAAACCGGACATGGTGACACATGCCTTTAACCCCAGCACTCAGAAGCATGTGTCTTGCAGATCTCCAAGATTTTAGGCCAGCCTGGTCTACAGACCAAGTTCCAGGACAGCCAGGGATATACAGACAAACCCTGTCTCAAAAAACCAAAAAAAAGAAAAAGAAAGAAAGAAAGAAAGAAAGAAAGAAGGAAGGAAGGAAGGAAGGAAGGAAGGAGAAAAAGAAAGAAAGAAAGAAAGAAGGAAGGAAGGAAGGAAGGAAGGAAGGAAGGAAAGAAAAAGAAAGAAAAAAGAAAGAAAGAAAGAAAGAAAGAAAGAAAGAAAGAAAGATTAAATAGGAGAGAGGGAGCTACTATGTCAGAGCCTGGGTAGCCAGCAGGACTCAGAGTGAAGAGAGAAAAAGAACTCTATTGTCGGGAGCTGGAGAGATGGCTCAGTTAAGAGCGGTGACTTCCAGAGGTCCTGAGTCCAATTCCCAGCAATCACATGGTGGCTCACAACCATCTGTAATAAGATCTGACGCCCTCTTCTGGGGTGTCTGAAGGCAGCTACAGTATACTCATATACATAAAATAAGTAAATAAATCTTAAAAAAAATTAAGGACAGTCATACATAAATAAATTAAAAAACAAAACAAAACGCTAGTTCCTGAACAGGAAGAGGCAAGTTGCCCCAGGAGAGACAAAGCTCTGGAGGCCTGAAAAGGAGAGGCTGTCCACTGACCTCACTGACCTCACTCTGCCTGGGAACCTCCCAGGGAGACTTCCAAATGGAGGGGTGGAGGCCCTGTGAGTCAGGAGGCTCCCCAGCTCCTTCGGGGACTTCTAAATCCTGCAGATTCTCGGAGAACAAACTGATAAAGGGTCCATACGACCCCTACAGATGGAAATGTCTGGGTCCCTGCATTCCATGTCTCTCGGGAAACCAAAGCGGTGGGCAGAATAAAGTTATGTGAGTCGCTGACACAGGGCTTCTCATTTTGTTTTGCTTTTGTCTTTGTTTTTCTGAGACAGGGTTTCTCTGTGTAGCCCTGGCTGTCCTGGAACACGCTCTGTAGACCAGGCTGGCCTTGAACTCAGAAATACGCCTGCCTCTGCCTCCCAAGTGCTGGGATTACAGGTGTGCGCCAACACGCCCTGCTTGCAAAATCTTTTTTGAAAAAAAAAAAAAAAATCCCAGGGCTGGAGAGATGACACAATGGTTAAAAGCACTGCTCTTGCAGAGGTCCTGAGTTCAATTCCTAGCAACCACATGGTGGCTCACAACCATCTGTAATAGGATCCGATGCCCTCTTCTGGAGTGTCTGAAGACAGCTACAGTGCACTTACATATAATAAATAAAATGAATCTTAAACAAACATTTCTCACCATGCATTGGTGGCACACACCTTTAGTTCTTTAATCTCAACACTTGGGAGGCAGAGGCAAGGGGATCTCTGTAAGATCAAGACTAGCCTGGTCTACAGAGTGAGTTCTAGGACAGCCAAGGCTTCACAGAGACCCTGTCATAAAAAAACAAAAACAAAAACAAAAACAAAAACAAAAACAAAAAAAAACAAAACAAAACAAAAAAACCAAAAACAAACAAAAACCCTAAAACCAAATTCCCTAAATGTGTGCTCTAGTAACCATGGCCATCGTCAGGATATGGGTTTGGGAGACAGACCAGGACCAAAAAGGTCTCCTGCTCATCTTCGATGAACTGTAAGTGGACCTCATACTGAAAATGAACCAAAGAATCACGGGTAAGTGGGAAGCTCTAGGCCTCTCTCCCCGGAAGCTGGCGCCTGCTTATCTAAGAGCTCTCACAGTTGGAAAGTGCAGGCAGTTGGCTAAGACTGAGTTCATGATCAGTAGAGAAGGGACGCCTGGGATAGTCATTACATGAAGCTCTGTGTCCTGAACAGATAGATAGGATAAGGAATTGAAAGGCTATGCTAGGCCTGGAGAGATGGCTCAGGGGTTAAGAGCACTTGAATGCTCCTCCTAGAGGTCCTGAGTTCAATTCCCAGCCACCACATGGTGGTTCACAACCATCCCTAATGGGATCTGGTGCCCTCTTCTGGTGTGTCTGAAGACAGCTACAGTGTACTCACATACATGAAATAAATCTTTAAAAAAATAAAAAATAAAAGAAAGGCTATGCTAAAAAGGGCAAAGATAAATGGGGAAAGAAAAATCTTACCATCGGGGACTTTAGAAACCACCTTCTTGGGACAGGAGGGATGGCCATCAGCTAGGAGAACGTCCTGCTGTGTTGGATTTCCAGCACCCAACAGGCAGCTCACCACCATTTGTACCACCTGCAGCTTCAGTTTCTGGGGAATCCAGCGCTATCTTCTGGCCTCTTCAGGAACTGCACCCATGGGATGTAAATACATTGAGGCCAATGCTCAAACACTAATTAATTAATTAATTAATTAATTAAAAATAGAGCAAGCTGGGCGGTGGTGGCGCACGCCTTTAATCCCAGCACTTGGGAGGCAGAGGCAGGTGGATTTCTGAGTTCGAGGCCAGCCTGGTCTACAGAGTGAGTTCCAGGACAGCCAGGGCTACACAGAGAAACCCTGTCTCAAAAAAAAAAAAAAAAGAGCAAAAATCACTGAGTGTTGTACTATTTTTGCCTTTTTTCATGTGGCGTTGGATATTAGTAACTTGAATTTGTGAGTGTAGACAGAAGATCTGCCATCTTTTTTTTTCTTTTTTGATTTATTTATTGTTTTTTTTTGTTTTTGTTTTTGTTTTTTCAAGACAGAGAGTTTCTCTGTGTAGGCCTGGCTGTCCTGGAACTCACTCTGTAGACCAGGCTGGCCTCGAACTCAGAAATCCGCCTGCCTCTGCCTCCCAGAGTGCTGGGATTACAGGCATGCGCCACCACCGCCCGGCTATATGTCTTCCCTTTTAAAATATTTTATTTTTTTTTTTTTTGGTTTTTTTTTTGAGACAGGGTAAAATATTTTATTTTTATCTGTATTCCTGTGAGCCTGCATGAGTTTATGCATATCCTGCTCATGCAGGTGCCTGTGCAGGCCAGAAATTGTTGAATCCCCTCGAAGCAGAGTCCTAACAAGGGTGGTTACGAACTACCTGACGTGAACAGTAAACACTCTTAACCCCTGAGCCACCTCTCCTGCCCTTATTTATCCCTTTAAAAATAAGCGGCAGGCTGGAGAGATGGCTCCGCAATTGAGAGCACTCACCGCTCTCCCAGAGGTCCTGAGTTCAATTCCCAGCAACCACGTGGTGGCTCACAGCCATCTGAAATGGGATCCGATGCCCTCTTCTGGAGTGTCTGAAGACAGTTACCATTTACTCATATACAAAATAATAAATGTTAAGAAAAAAAAAAGCAACAAGAAAGAAAAATAAATAAAATGGGAGGATCTCTTTTCTTAGGCAGGGTCCAGTTTTGTGTGCTAGGTTCCTGGCTTTTGAGGGAGAGGGTGGTGCCTCATCCTCCAGGGCTCTTTCTCTGAGGCTGAGGCCAGGGTGTGTGTGTGTGTGTGTGTGTGTGTGTGTGTGTGTGTGTGTGTGACGGTACCCCTCCCCTCCCCCCACCCCCAAGCAGCTCTGCCTCTGCGGACTACCTTTGTGGTTTTATTTCGCAACCCCACACTCGCTTGGCTGGTTTTGTCAGCGACCGACTTTAGCGTTTGGGGTGTGGTTCGCAGATGTGTCTCTTTCACATTTAAGAAAACCCAGTACACAAATGTCAACATTTCCAAAGCAAATTAGGGAGCGGCTGCTTGCATTACCAATGAGCCGCGTAAGATGATTCATGCTTAAAAACGCACTCGCTCACACGTACACGCACAGGTCTTCTGGGTTTGTTTTCTAACTCACTCTCTAGCCCACCTTGGCTCGGAGCTCCCAGGAGACGCTTTGCCTCCGCCGGGCTGTATTTATTAACTAAATAGTTCTTAATTGTGGTACAAATCCAAAGTGGCGAGCAAAGCAAGCCCTCCGCCTAGGTGAACACGCTGCGCGCCCAACTACAGCTCCAGCTTTTGGAAGGAGGATCAGGAGTTCAAGACCAGCCTGGGCTCCATGGGATTCTGTCCAAAAAATAAATAAATAAACCAAAAAAAGTTGGCAAGATGGCTCAGCCAATAAAGATGCCGGCAGCTAAGCCTGAAGATCTGAGTTCAGTCCCTGGGACCCAGAAGTAAAACGAGAGACCTGACTCCCTTTGGCCTCCACAGACACACAAGCACTAAAATATATAAATTTTTAAAAGACTTATTTATTATTATATGTTATTATTATATGTAAGTACACTGTAGCTGTCTTCAGACGCACCAGAAGAGGGCGTCAGATCTCTTTTATAGAAGGTGGTCGTGAGCCACCATGTGGTTGCTGGAATTTGAACTCTGGACCTTTGGAAGAGCAGTCAGTGCTCTTAACTGCTGAGCCATCTCCCCAGCCCCCTATAATTTTTAAAAATCAAAAATAGCTGGGCAGTGGTGGCCCACGCCTTTAATCCCAGCACTTGGGAGGCAGAGGCTCAGAGATTTCTGAGTTTGAGGCCAGCCTGGTCTACAGAGTTCCAGGACAGCCAGGGCTACATAGAGAAACCCTGTCTCAAAAACAAAAACAAAAACAAAAAAAGGGGGGGGGGATGGAGAGATGGCTCAGCGGTTAAGAACACCGAATGCTCTTCTGAAGGTCCTGAGTTCAAATTCCAGCAACCACATGGTGGCTCACAACCATCTGTAACAAGATCTGACACCCTCTTCTGGTGTGTCTGAAGACAGCTATAGTGTACTTACATATAATAAATAGATAAATTAAAAAAAAAAAAAAAGAAGCCGGGCGTGGTGGCACACACCTGTAATCCCAGCACTTGGGAGGCAGAGGCAGGCGGATTTCCGAGTTCGAGGCCAGCCGGGTCTACAGAGTGAGTTCCAGGACAGCCAGAGCTATACAGAGAAACCATGTCTCGAAAAACCAAAAAAAAAAAAAAAAAAAAAAAAAAGAAAAAGAAAGAAAGAAAAGAAAAAATCTAAAATCGGGCTGGTGAAATGACTCAGTGGACATAGGTACTTGCTGCCAAGCTTGGTGACCTGAGTTCAATCCCTGGATTCTACCGGGTAGAGGAGGAAAGTTACCCCTGCAAGTTGACCTCTAACCCTGGGCGTGTACCTGTACAAGCCCCCCCCCCACACACACACACACGAATTTTAAAATTAATAAAAAGCTTTAAATTAAAAACATTTTATATTAAATTATATAGTAGCAATATATTGTTATTAGTATATGTTTTATATATATTTTTATATATTGGTGAGCTGATTCATCGGTGAGGAGTGCAGGCTGCTCTTCCCTCCCCTCCCCCTCTGTTTTCGAGATGAGGTCTCACTGTATCTCGGCCTGGTCTGGATCTCATTATGTAGCTCAGGCTGACCTCACTCTTGGAAAGTTTGCTTCAGTCTCCCCAGTGGGGTCTGAGTGACCAGCCTGTCTTTTTCTGATTAACTCTTTTTTTTTTTTTTTTTTTTTTTTTTTTGAGACAGGGTGTTACTGCCCTGCTGATTAACTTTTTTTTTTTTTTTAATTTTATTTTTTTGAGACAGGGTTTCTCTGTGTGGTCCTGGCTGTCCTGGAACTCATTCTGTAGACCAGGCTGGCCTCGAACTCAGAAATCCGCCTGCCTCTGCCTCCCAGAGTGCTGGGATTACAGGCGTGCGCCACCACGCCCGGTGCTGATTAACTTTTTAAGGTGGTGTTTTCAAAAGGAGATTATAGTAGCGTGCATTTGCATATGCAAAGAATATGGAAAGATGCGCTAGAAACTGGTAATAGAAGACACTCACAGGAGGAAGGGTCTGTGGCTGGGGACCAAGGTGGGTATTTTTAGCCTTTAGTTTTACTTTATGTGTACAGCTATTTTGCCTGCAATATTATATCTGCATACAACAGGCATGCAGTGCACTCAGAGACCAGAAGACGACGCCAGAACCTCAAGTTACGGGCAGTTGGGAACCACGGAAGAGTTGCTGGGAACTGGATTTATATTAAGAGACAGGACAGCTGGGCGGTGGTGGTGGCGGCGCACGCCTTTAATCCCAGCACTTGGGAGGCAGAGACAGGTGGATTTCTGAGTTTGAGGCCAGCCTGGTCTACAGAGTGAGTTCCAGGACAGCCAGGGCTACACAGAGAAACCCTGTCTCGAAAAAACGGGGGGGGGGGGGGGGGAGACACGGGGGGGGGGAGGAGACACGGGGGGGGGAAGAGACACGACAAACAAACAAAAAAAAAAAAAGAAAAAAGAAAAAAGCAAACACACAAGCACACACATTCTTGCACGCATGCACTCACAAGCACACAGACACACTTTGGTTCTTACGGAGTCCAGACTGGCCTTAATACACTATGGACTTAAGGATAACCTCGATTCCTTTCCAGCCTTTGTCACTTCCAAGGCCTTGGCCACGCCCAGCTCTCGCTCTCCATCCTCGACTGGATGCCCTCCTGGTCCTCTCCCATCACAAAAGTCTTCCTCCACAAGGCCCTTTAGACACTGATGAGGTTTGGTTTGGTTTGGTTTTTCAGCTTCTTTCTCTCTCTCTCTCTCTCTCTCTCTCTCTTTTCTTTTCTTTTCTTTCTTTCTTTCTTTTTTTTTTTTTTTTTTTTTTTTGAGACAGGGTTTCTCTGTGTAGTCCTGGCTGTCCTGGAACTCACTCTGTAGACCAGGCTGGCCTCGAACTCAGAAATCCACCTGCCTCTACCTCCCAAGTGCTGGGATTAAAGGCGTGCGCCACCACGCCCGGCTCGCTCTTTCTTTTTCTTTCTCTCTTTCTTTCTTTCCTCTGTAAGCCAAATCAAACGTCCCAGGACCCCAGAGACAAACTCTGTTAATGAGCTCCAAATTGTTGTTCAGAGAGCACTTCCTCCCCATCTCCCACTCTTAGCGAGTTGGCTGAGATGAAACGCCTGGTTCACGCGTGTCCTTCTGGCTAGTACCCGGCTCTGACGGTTTCTAAGCTTTCCGCCTTTGGTTTTTGCCAGCCTTTCTCAACCATCCCAGCTCCCCTGGGCCCGACACAACAGCGAGCCTGAAGAAATCCGATCCAGAGAGCCGCCCCTCACCCGCTGGTCTGCAAGCAGATGCTGGCAAACACTAACCTTTACTCCTCCCACCGGGGCCGATTTCCCACCCCGGGCTTCTGCTTCTAGTTTCCTGGCTCTTTCGGGGCTCCACCGTCCCTGGATTTCCCGACCTCCCTCCTTCCTGTACATGTTTATAAGTCTTCAGGGGCTCCAGTCTTAAAAGCCTCTTTTCCCCAGCGGCTGCTACCATCCACTTCTCCGTTCACGGCCGTTTAGCCATCTTTAGGCCTCTTTTTTTCTTCTTAGTTTCTTACACTTGATCTTAGCCAAAAGGCTGAGAAGCGATTTCTTCTTAGTTTCTTGAGACAAGATCTCTGGCTGGCCTGGAACTCACTATGTAGTCCAGGCTGGCCTTGAACTCACAGATCTGCCTCCCTCTGCCTCCCAAGTGCTGGGATGAAAGGTGTGTGCTACCACAGCTGGCACGTGAGCCTGTGTGGCGCTCATCTTCCTCGTGACCGTGTTTTGTAACTGGTTCTTGAAGGCTCAGCTGGTAATTGCTAACTGAGGGACTGGATTTCACTGAAAACACACCTAGTTATCGCTAATTTACCCTTCTCCGCCCAGCAGATCAGTCTGCACAGGCCTCTGGTGCCGTAGCAATGATCACAGATTGCAATTAGATGCGCCGGCTGGGGTCAATCTACTCGCCCAGGCTGCTCCCTGGGTTGTACTGAATGCCTTGGGACTTCTATGGTGGTTAGACTCAGGGGGAGGTGCAGCTCAGACTGCAGTGTGCTGAGAGCTTCCAAGATGTGTGTGTGTGTGTGTTTTAGAGGGACCCATCATGTTCCTTCTCTTTCCAGACATTGCCAAATTTGACCTTTGGAAATGCTGAGAGCAGCAGGCAATGCTGTAGCTTTAGGTGGCTCAGGCCTTGGGTCTGACAGGCTCTGACCAGCACACACTACCAGGGCCACCAAAAGTAAGCAGCAGTTTCTGGGTGTCCGGCCCCCTCTACTGGACACTGAACCCAGGGCTAAGCAAGCACCCTGCCATTGAGCTCTTCCCTGACCTTGGTTTTAAGATATTTATTACAGGGTGGGGGGAGGGGGAGGGGGAGATGGCTCAGCAGTGAAGAGCATGCACTGCTACTTTTTCAGAGGACCCGTGATGGTGTGTATATGCTCAGCCCAGGGAGTGGCACTGTTAGGAGGTGGTGTGGCCTTGTGGAAGTAGGTGTGCCACTGTGGGCGTGGGCTTAAGACCCTCACCCTAACTGCCTGGAAGCCAGTGTTCTGCTAGCAGCCTTCAGATGAAGATGTAGAACTCTCAGCTCCTCCTGCACCACGCCTGCCTGGATGCTGCCACGCTCCCGCCTAGATGATAATGGACCGAACCGCTGAACCTATAAGCCAGTCCCAGTGAAATGTTGTCCTTTGTAAGGCTTGCTTTGGTCATGGTGCCTGTTCAGAGCAGTAAAACCCTAATGAAGACAGAACCCAAGTTCAATTCCCAGCACCTGTGGTAGGTGGCTCCTGACGGCCAGTAACTCCCAGCTCCTGGGTCCCCGTTCTCACATGCACACACCTACACACAGATACACACATGAAATAATAAAATTAAGCCTTAAAAAGGAACTTGTTTGTGTGTGCATGTATGTGTGTGCACACACCTGCGTGTGTGTGTGTGTGTGTGTGTGTGTGTGTGTCTAGAAGTAGAGGGGATGTTGCAGATCCTCATGTGATCTCTACAACACAAGGTCTGTTCCCCACGGAGTCATGGCACAAAAGCCAGGAAAAGACTCACCGCGTGGCTCAGTCCACCTTTCTTCAAACTGAGGCAACGAAGATCTACTCACCAGAGACAGGTGGACGCATGAAGAGAATACACTCCTGGAGACAACAGCCATTAGTGGTGTTCCAGAAGGGCCTCTCCAGGTCTCTGCACCTTTAGCTATGTGTCAAGTTTAGGGTCATCCTGGGCTACAGGAGACCCTGTCTCAAACAAACAAAAGTTCCAGAACACAGCCCCAGGGACACTGGGAAGCTAGGGAGTGTGGGTCTGAAGACAACAGGAGAATCCCAAACCACCTGTTACCCACAGGAGGCAAATGGGTGTAACAGGAGAAAGACAGACGCAGAAGAGGACCCGTGTCCTTCTGAGCCTCGTGAGGAGGAATTTCTGAGTGAAACATGGAAATCCCGGAGCCGTGGGCGACGGAAGCATGTGAGTCATGTGCAATATTAACAAAAATAAAATGCGCACTACTGTCTGGATGCAGCTTGCGAGCCAGCGGGTAAACCGCCCACAGGGCCCCTTTAACCGGCTAATTAGCCGGATTACTGCCTAGCATCTTTTGACCTTTCTTGTCCCTCGGTTTCTCATTTATTATTTCTTGTGTAAATAAGACAGTACAGTGCTCCCCAACAAAAGCCCACGGGTAACTGGGAGGGGAGAAGCCACAGGTTTGAGAACTAGTATCCCGCTCACTTATAAATTAAGACGCTTCCTGCCTTGCTCCAACTCCACAACAGGGGCAGAGGCAGGTGGCTCTCTGTGAGTTCCAGGCCAGCCAGAGATACGCAGTGGGACCCACCTTGTATAGACAGACGGATGGAAGGACAGACAGATAAGAAAGAAATCTTGCTGGGTGGATGTGACATCCCAGGCCTGAAGCCCAAACTCAGGAGGCAGAGGCCAGAGGATCAAGAAGTTACAAGGTGGTGGTTGTCAGCTGGTGGTGATTTTGAGGCTGTCCAGGAATACTTAGGACCCTGTTTTTTGTTTGCTTGTTTGGTTGTTTGATGGTTGCTGTCCAGGAATATGTAAACTCTGTTTTGTCTTATTTTCGTTTTTCTTTTTTTGTTTAAAATGCCTCCTCTCTTTTCTGAATCTCACTCCCTGGGAAGACTGTGTGTGGGGAGGGTGTGGAAGAGACCAGAGGCAGCAGCTGCTGCTGCCTCCCAGTGGCCTGTGGCTCTCACACCATCCCTTCCTGTACACAGGACAACAGGCACACAGAGAGCTCTGTCCCAGCCAGCATGGGGAGCATTCCCTGAGGAGAGCGCCCTGGAAATCCTCCCTTCTTGGGCCGCTTCTCTCCCAGTGAGGTCCACGGAGCACATGTGGCCTGGCCGGCGGTCCCCGCGGACAGCTCGCCTTTATTCTTGCTGGTCGGATCTCTGGAGAAAGAGGTTCAGGGAAACCAAACTAATGAGACCCTAGGGAGAGTGGGGCTGCTGAGAGTGAGCTCATAAACAACCCGAGAACAAACCCCTTCTCTACCGGCCTCTTTCTTCTTTTTCCGCTTCTGTTTTTGTGTTTGTTTTTGAGACAGGGTCCCTCTACATAGCTCTGACTGTCCTGGAACTCACTATGCAGACCAGGCTGGCCTTGAACTCAGAGGTACACACCTGCCTCTGCCTCCTCTGCCTCTGAGTGCTGGAATTAAAGGAGTCCCCCACCCCACCCCCCTAGCCCTCATGTTTTTTGTTTGTTTGTTGTTTTGGTTGGTTTTGGTTTTGGTTTTAGTTTTTGTTTGTTTGTTTGTTTTTGTTTTTGTTTTTAAAGGGAGGGGGGACTCAGAAGACAACACTTCTTTTTTTTTGTTTGTTTGTTTGTTTGTTTTTGGTTTTTTGTGACAGGGTTTCTCTGTGTAGCTCTGGCTGTCCTGGAACTCACTTTGTAGACCAGGCTGGCCTCGGACTCAGAAATCTGCCTGCCTCTGCCTCCCAAGTGCTGGGATTAAGGCGTGTGCCACCACTGCTCGGCTCTTTTTTTTTTTTTTTTTTTTTTTTTTGGTTTTTCGAGACAGGGTTTCTCTGTATACCCCTGGATGTCCTGGAACTCACTCTGTAGACCAGGCTGGCCTCGAACTCAGAAATCCTTCTGCCTCTGACTCCCAAGTGCTGGGATTAAAGGCATGCACTACCATTGCCCGGCAGCCCTCATGTTTTTTTGTTTGTTTGTTTGTTTGTTTGGGGGGGTGGTTTTTTTCCAGACAGGGTTTCTCTGTGTAGCCCTGGCTGTTCTGGAACTCACTCTGGAGTCCAGGCTGGCCCGAACTCAGAAATCAGCCTGTCTCTGCCTCCCAAGTGCTGGGATTACAGGCGTGTGCCACCACTGCCCGGCTGCCCTCATGTTTTTAAGTCTCTATCTTTTTAAAATTCTGGTCTCACTATATAGCTCTGGTTGGCCTGGAATTCTCTATGTGAATGAGGCTGGCCCTGAAGGCAGATCCACTTGCTTCACCCTCGCTGTGCTGGGATTACAGGTGTGTGCCACCACAGCCAGCCTTAGATTAATCTACCCACAATAAAAAGACGGGAATTGTGAGCCGGGCACAGCGGCGCTCACCTTTAATCCCAGCACTGTGGAGGTAGAGGCAGGCAGATCTCTGCGGGTTTGGGGCCAGCCTGGTCTACACATAGACTTCCAGGACAGAAAAGTCCACGGTTATACACGGAAAGACCCTGTCTCAAAAAAACAAACAAAACAAACAACGACAACAAAAAACGACCTCATAATCATTCCATTATGTGTAGGTGTACAAGGGAGGCCCGAGAACGCCGGGCGCCCTCTTCTATAGTTCTCTTCTTTATTCCCTCGAGCCAAGTCCTTCACTGAACGCAGAGTTCACTGTTGCTGCCAGGCTTGCAGACCAGGGGCTTCCTGATGTGTCCCCCTACTCGGAGGCCACACGAGGCCACACTGGGCTTTTACGTGAGAGATGGGGAAACGACCTCACGTCCTTGCGCTTTGGGAGCAGGTGTCCTTGCCCACTTCTCCATCTTCCCCAGCCCTGTCACCCGTCCCTTATTAGATAGATAACCCACCACTGCCGAAGGAAGCTGCAGTTGCAGGCAGCTGTGAGCCGCCAGATGTGGGTGCTGGGAACAGAACTCGGGTGCTCGGCAAAAGCAGGAAGTGCTCTCAACAGCTGAGCCAACCCGTGGGTCCCTCATTCTTTTTCTCTCGATTAAGAAAATTGCATTTACCGTACGTGTTTATTTGTGGGCGCGTGTGTCCCAGGGCCCATTAAGGGATTTTGGCTGGTTCTCGCCGCCTTCCACCTTATGGGCGTGGCGTTGAAGTCCGGTTGCTAGGCTTGGCAGCGAGTACCTCTATTGGTTGAGCCATCTCCAGGGGTCTCACTGTGGCCCAAACTGGCTCGGACCGCCCTTTACACAGAGGAACAGAGGCTGGATGATCGAGAACCTCCTGACCGACCAGTGATAGGCTCACACGTACGTGCACACGTGGTCCAGGCAATGCCCGGTGCATGCCAGGCAGGCTATCCACCAACAAACTCCACCCCGCCCCCGGTTTTATGTTTCTGTTTTTATTTCCACACGGATGGCTTGGCACTCCCCAACAGTACCACCGTGTCCCATCCACAGAGACTGCTGTTACCTCAGGAGTCACGCCGGCCAGCAGGACTTCAGGCTAAACGTTCCCCTTTAATTATGAGTTTTCAAAACTCGGTATTAATCCTCACATAAGCCGCCTTCCTCCTTCCTCTTGCAGTGTGGGATGAGGAGGGAGAGGAAGTCACCGGAAGTCGCTGTGGGTCCCAGTCATGGAAAATTGTGATAAGGGCTTACTGTCTTCCAACCGCCTGGGGCTGCTGGCTGGCCAGATGTTCAGCTCCTAGGCCACGTGGCTGGAGTGAGTGTGAAGCATCCTTACAAGGCTGCTGTTGTTGTCTGCCAGATGCTGGGACACACACACACACACACACACACACACGTTTCATTCCCCCACCCGCACATGCAGGTGCAAGGCAGGAATTGGAAGGCTGAGATCCAACACACCCCTTCTTGAATTCCTTTGGTGGTCTTTTAGAAATGGAAGCTAAAAGGGTGCCCCTAATCCCCTGCCCCTCTGCCCCGGGGTTCTTTTGCAGGCATTGGCCGGGAAGAAAGTAGCTAGCTAGTGGTCTATAAACAAAAGGAAGCAAGCACGGTGCATTCCTCCGGGACCAGAGGGAAGGATTCGAGTCATCAAATGCGAGGGTGTTCTTGGTAGAGAGCTGGTCAGTGAGACCACCCAGACCGGAGCAGATCTTCCAGCCAGCATCTTGGCACCTTCCCAGCCCACGTTGACTAGTGCTGGTAGACGCTGGTTAAATGTTTGTAATAACTCTCCTGGGCGCAGACACTAGCTGGATGGCATTCTAATCCGGGGTTGGCATTATCTTTGCTTCAGTGCAAGGACATAGTTGATATGAAGGCTTAAAGGAGGGCTTGTTTAACTTGGCTGAAAAGCTTCAGAGGGTTCAGTCCCTGGTCACTTGGCCCACACGTTTCTGGGCCTGTTGTGAGGCAGAGCATCCTGGTGATGGAAATGTTTGCTGGGAACTTCTCTCAGCAAGCAGGAGGCAGGGAAAGAGGGTGCTGGGCCTCTGCGAATATTCTCCCTTTACTTTAAGGGGGCAGGGCCCCAGCCAATAGGATGGGCTGTGCTACTCAGATCCAGTGGGGGCTTCTGGATCTACCCTCATAGACAGGCTCAGAGGCATGCCTCATCAATCTCCAGGGTGCTTTTTTAAAAGTCACTAATTTGATCTATATATTTGTTCGTGGTTTGGGATTAAACCCAGGACCTCTTGTTACACAGTTGACAAGCCCTCTCCCATTAAACTACCTTTCCCAGCTCTCTGTGGTGATTCTATTTGTTAATTATTTATTTACTTATCTATTTATTTATTTATTTGAGATTTGAGACAGAGTCTCTCTGTGTAGTTCTGGCTGTCCCAGAACTATATATATATATATATATCTCGAGGTTAGCCTTGAACTCACAAAGATCTGCTTGGCTCTGCCCCCTGACTACTGGGATCAAAGACATTCACCACCACTGCCCAGCTCTGAGGTGATTCTAAATCCAGTCAAGTTAACAATGAAGGCCGGACGTGGTGGCGCACGCCTTTAATCCCAGCACTTGGGAGGCAGAGGCAGGTGGATTTCTGAGTTCGAGGCCAGCCTGGTCTACAAAGTGAGTTCCAGGATAGCCAGGGCTACACAGAAAAACCCTGTCTCAAACAAACAAACAAACAAACAAACAAACCAAAAAAAAAAAAGTTAACAATGAAGATTACCCAACGAAACAGTATGGTTTCTCCACTTCAAGACCAGCTCCAGCTACACAGGGAAAGCCTATCTTAAAAAGAAAGGAAGACAGGAAGCCGACCATTGGCTCTTTTCCAAAATCCTAGCCTCAGGAGTTCAAAGTCATCCTTTGCTACATATTCAATTCAAGACCAGTCTGGACTACATGCGAGAAGACCTCCTCTAGATGAGAGTGAGAGAGAGAGACAGTGAGAGAGAGAGAGAGAGAGAGAGAGAGAGAGAGAGAGAGAGAGAGAGAGAGAGGTTGTTTATGGTCTAGCCTAAGTAAGCAGGAGACAGAGACAAAGAAGCAACCGAGGCCCCCCAGCAACACAGGTTATCTAGGAAGAGGCCCAGGGAGGAACCTGGAGAGTTTCCTAAGCTGGGGAAAGGCAGCCAGGGCTAGAGATCCTGTCTCACCGTCCACCTCAAAATATGAAAGTTTTAGAACCTTGGGAGCTGAATCAAAACCTTTTACAAAGCTCAGAATTAAAACCACTGGGAGCTTTGTCGCCAGCCAGCTCCCCTCCCCAAGCCGGCCCCCTCCAGCAGCTTCTTCTTTTTTTTCTTTCCAAGACAGGGTTTCTCTGTATAGCCCTGGCTGTCCTGGAACTCACTCTGTAGACCAGGCTGGCCTCGAACTCAGAAATCTGCCTGCCCCTGCCTACCAGAGTGCTGGGATTACAGGCCTCCAACTCCCCGCTCAGCTGCTTCTTGCAGTCGCTTCTGAGGTCAGACCTGCTTTGCCTGCGCCTTGTGAAGTATGAAACTGACTCTGGAAACGCGAGCTCTCCACTCTACGGCTCACTTCCCGACAGCTCTAAGAACTGTTAGGCTTTAGACCCGTACAGGGACTGAGGTGCACATTTTACAGACCAAAGCAGACCTGGCCTCCAGGTTCTCCCAGCATCCCACAGTCCCTTCCCGGTAAACCCTGCTTTCCAGCCCAGGGACTGGGCTGCCCTTCCTCCAGAGGCTCTTTGCATATAACCCAGACATTTCTGTTTCTCCCTCCTCCTCCCCCTCCTCCCTCTCTTCTCTTTCCTCCTCCCCCGCTCTGGGGGCACATATTTTCTTCCCTCTCCCCTTTATTTCCTTCCTCTTGGCAACTTAACTTCCCTGGCTTCCTCCTAGGGGCCAGTGAACTTGCCTGCCTGAGACAGCTTCCCAAAAAACCTGCATGCATGCGTGCGTGTGCTTTAGTCAGGCTTAGATTGACTCATTTCTCTGGCGTAGAGAAATAACTTATCATGCATTTTCCTTCTACCCTGGATCCTGTTCTAGGTTCCTCTGAGAATAAGGTCCCCCACAGGTGACCCTGGTCACCTACAGGGAGGGAGGACCAAGCTGAAATCAACAGAAGGAAAACTCTGAGGACACTCCAGAACCGAGCAGCTTCAGGGGGCCGAGCAGAGAAGCCAACCTGTGCTCCTTCAGGTTCCCTGTGTGATTTCACTGTGTAGCCCTGGCTCTCCTGGAACTCACTCTGTAGACCAGGCTGACCTCAAACTCAGAAATCTGCCTGCCTCTGCCTCCCAAATGCTGGGATTACAAGCGTGTGCCACCACAGCCCAGTCACAATAGTAATTTCACTTTTTATTTTTATTTTGTTGAGACAGGGTCTCTCTCTATGTAGCTCTGGCTGTTCTGGAACTCACTATGTAGACCAGGCTAGCCTCCAACTCACAGAGATCCAACTGCTTTCTGCCTCCCGAATGTTGGGATTAAAGGTAGCCATTACTGGCTTGGTTTATAAACCCAAAAATTTTGCAACAGAGAATATGTCATTTAGATGCATCAGATTTTTTTGTTTTCAGACAGGATCTCATGAAGTTCATTCTGGCCTAGAACTTACTAAATGTATGAAAATAACCTTCTACTCCTGTTCCCTTGGGCCAAGATGTGAGATGATGGGGCAGGGAGGAAAAAAAAACAAAACACCAGACAAAAAGGGCGTCCAGATCAGCTCCATTACTACTATACTGGGCATGTCTAACTCAAAAAGAAAAAAAAATCTAGAAGGAAATGTTTTGCTAGAAATCTTCTGAAGGCCACAACACAAACAGGTTCAACAACTCTAGCCTGCACCGCAACTCCCTCCTTATGCAATAGAAACCCCCCTCCTTTACCCGCAGGGAAACTAAGGCATTAAGAGTTTTGTGTCTGAAAAACCGGTTAATGTTTTGACCTTTTTTGGAAGCAGAAATAAGTAAATATCCGTAATAAATCACACTAGCCTGAGCGAAGCCAGGCCGAGGATAAGTCTGGGAGATGGAGGCAAACTTTGTGGCTGGTCAAGAGGGAATCCAGCTATTCCGGGTCCTGTGTGTAGAGGCCTAGGGAGACCCAAAGGCCTGGCAGCGAGAGCAAAGCGCTTACAAAGGCTGCAGGTGCCGCTCCTAGCATCTGCATGGCGGAGCTGCGTGCGCAGAGCTTAAAGGCAACCCATCCAGAACCCCCCTCCTCCTGGGAAAAGGATCCCGGTGACCGTTTGTCTGGCTCTTTCAAACGCCCTCACCAAGTCGCATTTGCCGCGCGCGCGGTTTGGGCGAGAGGCGGGAAAACAAGAGTTGGGCAAACTTCGCACTGCAACGGGGCGGAGACGGGGTCACCGTGGGGTACCAGTCAGGTCGCCCACAGCTCGGTGACCTTGAGAGCGAGTCTCGGGCTCCTTAGTCCGAGATGCGCTGGACGTGGATGCCCGACAATGAGGAAGCAAGCGTGCACGTTTCACTCTAACCCCAGCCTGCGGCTGCAGCCGCCCTCGCTCGGGAGCAATGGCGGCAGAGTCCGGGCAGCTTTATCCAGCTGCAGTCTAGGCGGAAGTGAAGGAGATGGGGGGGGGGTCTGCGCGGCTCGTGGGAATGGCGGAGCAGAGTGCGGCGTCCCCGAGACCGGCGGGCACGCGGCGACGAGCTCGCGCCACCGCGCGTGCCCCACCCACCTGACGGAACGGCCGGCGCGCGCTCTCAGTAACCGCGGTTTCTCGCAGCGTTTGTAGCCCTTACGTCACGGCCTGCGCCGCCTCTGATTGGGTGGACTGGTCAGATCACGTGACAGAGCAGAGTGCTATAAATAGGGCGAGGGGGACGGTGATGGTCCGCCATTTCGTGGACGCCGCGGGACCGGGAGCATCTGTAGGAGCAGAGCCAGAGGGAAGCGGGTGGGCCTGTCGGAGCGTTAGGATTTGAGCTTGGGCCTTTTGAACCCAGGATCTCGGTAAGAGACCGGAGACCGGAGGGAGGGAGGTGGGGTTTCGCTGAGTCGAGGTGGGGCCGGGCTCAATGGCGGCACCAGGTTGAGACAAAGGGGCGCCGCCGCCATTTTGTGACGTTCGGTCCCGGGCGGCGGCTGGGGCCCCAGGCAATGCCGAAGATGCTTCCAAGCCTGTAAATCCGGGACTTATCTTTTGGCCATTAGAGGAAGCCTCGGCGTGGGATTGCTCCGAGCTGGGGTGTGGCGCGGGGTGGTGGTGGTGGTGGCGTTGCTCTCTAAACGGATTCTCCACGTCGCGGCCTTTGATGGCGCCTTTTTTTCCTTGCTCCTTTTCTTGGTATAGTGTCTTAAATTTTGGTTTTTGTTTTGTTTTAGAGACAGGTCTTTCAGTATTTACTGAGCTCCCTACAGTCCCATCTATTTTTTTTTTAATGGCGACTTAGTATTTGCCTTAAAAATCTGTTATGGTCAGGCTTTGTGTCTTAATGTAAATTTTGGTTCACGTTGAATTGGGTTTCTTTGACCTGTCTGCTTTTTTAACAGGTGTGAAAAATGGGGATGGTTGAGTTTCATTTGTCGTTTTTCTTCGTGGAGTGGCTTGGGCACAGGGTGGGGCCACGGAAAAATAGGATGTGCCTGGGTTAAATTTCTTAGTTTGATAATAGTCGGTTTTAGAACAGTACCGCTTAAAACTGCTTATTAGATAGGTTCTTCACTTCGGAAGTGTGAAGTTGAAGACTTGCTGAGTGTATGTCCCCAAGGTTGTCTGTATGTTCTTGTATGTTTCCTTTTAGTAAAAATTCTATTACGTGGGCTTTTGGGTTGTGTAGTGCCGGGCATTAAATTCCTAGCAGCCCTCAAGAATAACTTTTATGCACTTTTTTTTTTAATTAAAAGATGGGGGTCACTTAACCAGTTTGACTTCATAACTGTCATTCCTCCGGCCTAGTGAGTTACAGGCATGCGTGCCTTCTAGCTGTAGTAGTTTTTAATTCATTTAATAATCTTTCTGTGGTTCCAAGATATTTTTGTTCGTTTGTTCCTGAGACAGTTCTCGGTGTAAACCACGCTGTCCTGGAACTCACTTTTTAGACCTGGTCTTCAACGCAAATCATTGCCTCTTTCTCAGGAGCCCTGGCATTAAAGGTGTGTGCTGCCACCACCCGGATGTACTAATTTTTTGAGACAGGATCTCATGCAGTCTAGACTCTGCTTCAGCTCCTGGGTTTCTTTTTTATGTAGCCTCGGCCTTCTCAGAACTCCCTGATAATTAGACTGGCCTGGAACCTGCCTCTCCTTGGGATTTTCACGAGATTTTCTTCTGACTTAATGCTGGGTGTGCATGTTGTCCTCCACCAAGCCTGTCTTTTTTTAAAAAAAGCTAAAGGTCGGGGCCGGGTGTGGTGGCGCACGCCTTTAATCCCAGCACTTGGGAGGTGGAGGCAGGCGGATTTCTGAGTTCGAGGCCAGCCTGGTCTACCGAGTGAGTTCCAGGACAGCCGGAGCTACACAGAGAAACCCTGTCTCGAAAAACCAAAAAAAAAAGCTAAAGGTCTTGGTGCCCTATAAGTAAATGGATTTTCCATTTTAGGCATTTCATGTGTAGGGAATTGTAATGGCCTTTTCTGGTTTTAGGATATTTTCAAGATTTTTATACTTAGTAGTATTTGGCATAATATTCCTGAATACTGTGGCACATCTTGGATCTCCATCTCCTGGTAGTGATCAGATTGGCACAGCTCTCAATATTGCTGTAGTGAGGTGTGTAGGCTTTGATGGTTTTTGTTGTGCCTGTAGTTCTGGGGATCATGTGGCACGTGCAGGGGCGAGCTCCCACCACTGAATCACATGGAGCCAGGTGTGGTGACGCAGTTGTCTCAGTCCTTGAGAGGCAGAGGACCGCTTTCTTGAATTCAAGGCTAGCTTGGTTTATCTACAGAGAAAGACACATGGCTTGGCTGCTTGGAGAATTTTGACTGCTTATAAGGAAGTCTTTGAACAGTAAAAGGAAGTTTTTGTGGAAGCATGTGATTGTGACAGGCCTACCTGTAGCCCTGCCTGGCCTCAAACTTGTTTTTTGCACATGGAGGCGTTTATATGTATTGCTTGTTTGGTCCAAATGTGGTAGTTTACTCAAACTTAATGGCTAGGTGAATGAAGGAAGGTAGATTCATCTCTCTACTTCTTGCTCTAATTTCTCTGTGCCAGCTATTGTGTGACAATGGGAAGGAATGATGTAAAATGACCAAAATGGTTGCCTTACCTTAGGAGGGGAGAGACAAGTCCTGTGTAGGGTTGGAGGGGGTGGTTATTGTTTTAATGTAATTTGATGTGTCAGTAGAAGCTGGTCTTGACCTCCTGCCTCTGCCAGTAAATTGTGAGCACTAAGGACAGATGTAGGCCACCACTCACCATTCTATATAGTGGTTAAATTTGATTTGAAGTTAAACAAAGGCAAGCCTCATATACAGGGTTGGTGGAGCCTGGTACAGACATTCAAGGCCAGCCTGGGATACTTGAGAGACCCTGTCTTTAAAAGAAAAGTGGTGATTGATTGATCTTCTGTGTTGTGCTCAGTTCCGGGGCAGTTTTGTTTTTAAAGGTCTTGTCATGCATCCCTTAGCCCGTGCTGGCCTAGAAATGAGAGCAGGCTGAGATCTGACTCAGAGCCCTCTGCCTTCCAAACACTTAGAGATGGGTTTCTCTAGCCCTGGCTGGCCTGGTACTCCTGTAGACCTTACCCACAAACTCATCACTGTTTATACACTGCATGAGTGCTGATATTAAAGATGTGTTACCACATAGCCTGGCCTCAGACCTCATTCAGTTTGCCTGCCTGTTGGGTCTTTAAAAATTTTTTGGTTTTTCTGGGGATGGATTATGAGTGAAAACAGGGTGAGGGGCAGAACCCATTCTTTAAGGGTAGTCTTAGTTTTTCTTCTGGACTTTTTTAGGATTTTTTTTCCTGTTTAAATAGAGGTTAAATGTGCTCAGCTAGAATATATAACATTGTGCATTCTGGATAAACCATTAATCTATATTTCCAAGCCTGGTTTTTTGACTTAAATTTTCCTTAACTCTAGATTGCTTGAGTAAATTAACGTTGTGTTTGTTTTTTTATTACAGAAATGCATCGTGATTCCTGTCCCTTGGACTGTAAGGTTTATGTAGGTAATCTTGGAAATAATGGCAACAAGACTGAATTAGAACGGGCTTTTGGCTATTATGGACCACTCCGAAGCGTGTGGGTTGCTCGGAACCCCCCTGGCTTTGCTTTCGTCGAATTTGAGGATCCCCGAGATGCTGCTGATGCTGTCCGCGAGCTAGATGGAAGGTAATGTTAGTGACAAATAGGCAACCTTGTTTAAATTTTCTAGGACATGGCTTTTGCTGTTTTAGATCTGCGTAGTGATAATTGCTTTTGGCCATTGTATATACAATGGCTGCATACTGGAGCACTATTAGCCGACCTATATTGTGCCACAACGTTGCTGTTTTTAGTCAGATGTGGGCTTTGTCCCTGAAGTCCCTGCACATGGAGTTAAGAGTCCAGGGTGCCTTGCTTAGATAGCAAGTTAAAGGTGAGAGTAACCTTGACAGGCCACAGTCTCTCAGTGGAAAGAGACTGTCCCTACAAGTCACAATTGAGAGCTTGCTGGGCTCTATCTCATCAATGACCCAATGTATCAGCTTAACTCTTAGTTGTGGCTCTGGACAAATGAAGGAAAGAATAATACCTGGCTGTTATTAGGTGGAATTCTGTTGGAAGGGAGAGTAATATAAGCCAAAGTAATTAACTTAAAACCCTTAGAGAAGTGTTTAGAAAAGTGAAAAATTCAAGGGAACAAGTCACAATAGAACTTGAGAAGCACTTGAAGCCGGGCGTGGTGGCACACACCTGTAATCCCAGCACTTGGGAGGCAGAGGCAGGCGAATTTCTGAGTTTGAGGCCAGCCTGGTCTACAGAGTGAGTTCCAGGACAGCCAGGACTACACAGAGAAACCCTGTATCCAGAGGTGGGGGGGAGGGGGAGAAGAGAAAAGAGAAAAAAAGCACTTGAATTGTAGCTATGCACACTTAACATTGAGCTCAATAGTTAGAGCAGAGGACCTGGTCTTTAGTTCCTAGCACCCATGTGGTAGTTCATAACCATTTGTGACACCCGTTCCCAGACGGTGGTTGGCCTTTATATTTGAGCAAAAAAAAATTTCTACACATAACAGTGTCTAAAGACAAACTGGAAGAGGCCATCAACTCATGTTAAAATGGTTGTGAGCCACCAGGTGGTTGCTGGGAATAAAACTCAGGACCTCAATAGAAGAGCAGTCGATGCTCTTAACCGCTGAGCCATCTTCTCTCTGGCCTTGGCCCCATAAAAGTTGTTTTCTTTTTTTTCTCTTTTGAGACAGGGTCTTGGTTCAACTAAATTTTGTTGTTGTTGTTTTTTGTTTTTTTTTTCGAGACAGGGTTTCTCTATAGCCCTGGCTGTCCTGAACTCACTTTGTAGACCAGGCTGGCCTCAACTCAGAAATCCGCCTGCCTCTGCCTCCCAAGTGCTGGGATTACAGGCATGCGCCACCACCGCCCAGCTAAAAAATATTTTTTAAAGCAAGGAGGTGGCACAAACCTTTAATGTCAGCACTTGGGAGGCAGAGGCATTCTCTTTTTGAGTTCAATGCTAGTCTAATGAGTTGCAAGACGGCTAGGGCTACACAGAACCCATTTGGAAAAACAACAAAAAATGTCTTTATGTGTTTTGCCTGTATGTCTGTTCTGTATGTATTCTTGCTAGTCACAGGTCAGAAGGAACTAAAATTATGGGTGGTTGTGAGCCACCATGTGGGTACTTGGCATTTTAACTACTTAAGTAACCTGGAGCCAATAGCCTAGGACTCACTCCCTAGTGCTGGGATTAAAGGTATATGTCAGTGGGCTGGAGAGATGGCTCAGTGGTTAAGAGCACTGGATGCTTTTCCAAAAATCCTGAGTTCAATTCCCAGGAACCACACGGTGGCTCACAACCATCTGAAATGGGATCTGATGTCCTCTTGTGTGTCTAAAGATAGCAATGGTGTACTCATATACATAAAATAAAATTTTTTATAAAGGTATATGTCAGTGTATCTAGCCAGACTGATTTATATGTAGTAGATGTATTTGGGTTTTAAAATCCCATTTGAGAAGTTTGGGTCTTTTTTTTTTTTTTTTTTTTTTTTTAATTGAGACATGGTTTCTCTGTGTAGTCCTGGCTATCCCGGAACTCACTCTGTAGACCAGGCTGGCCTCCAACTCAGAAATCCGCCTGCCTCTGCCTCCCAAGTGCTGGGATTAAAGGCGTGCGTCGGCAGAAGTTTGGGTCTATTAACCTCTGTATAGAGTTTGAAAATTCTCACAACTTAGAGCAAGCAGGCCTGGGCAACTTGAGACTGTTGAAAGTTAGATTCCATTTGACGATGGTGAAAAGAACAATCAGTACAGGCTTCCTACCTTGGCCAATGTTGTGATTCATGCCCCTTCTCTTTAGAACACTATGTGGCTGCCGTGTAAGAGTGGAACTGTCGAATGGTGAGAAGAGAAGTCGGAATCGGGGCCCGCCTCCTTCTTGGGGTCGTCGTCCTCGAGATGATTACCGCAGGAGGAGTCCTCCACCTCGGCGCAGGTACTTGAGAGAACACCTTTTAGAGAAAGGCATTGGCTTAATGGAGTAGCTAGTAGGCGCAGGTATTTCTTCCTAAGGTTGTTGGTGGGTTTAACTTACTTTGGACATCGGAAGTCTCTGCAAAACATTTGCTGGGTGTAGTTTGGGGTATGCGAGTTGTGCTGAGTGTTGGCTTTTTTGTCTGTAGGTGTATTATTCATGTTGGTAGTTAGTAACTTCTATCTTGGATCTGTCTTCTAGTTCATCTTCTAGTTGCATCTTTCCAAGTCTTCCCTTTTACTTCAATTTAGGCCTTTTTCCATTTCTTGACTCCATAATGATCAACATTACATTCAACTAGCTCTTCACAAATGTATTTTCTACTAGCACAATTATAATATTTATCAAAACAGGCAGCTGTTTTAATGTTACAACTGGTAAAGTAGCAGTCTTTCTGAAACAAACTTAAATCACTGACCAATAAAGGGGGCTTAAAAGTATTCCCAGTCATCCGTTCTTGCATCCCAAATAGGAGAGAATTCAGTTTTTTTATGATTGAAATGGCATCATTCTTGGACCAGGCAGTATTGCCTGGATACAAACTCCTCATCTCCTCAAATCAAGCCTCTAAAATTAGTTTCTGTAGGACTGAATTTACCTCTTACAGGTGAGTGAAGTCCTAGGAGATAGGAGTTCAAAATCTTGCCCCTTTTGCTATTTTGAAAAACAACACACTGTTGCCCATCATAATAAAGAGTATTTGTTAGCTAATAGATGGTTGTACTGATGGCTTGTTTTTCATTTTTTTTTTGTGCTTTTTGGTCCATCTATTAATAAAAATGAACCCCGTTACAGAGTCACCATCATGTCTCTTCTCACCACCCTCTGAATCTGCATTAGCCAGTCAACTAGCCCTTTCAGCGTCATGTGACCAGCGCGCCCCATTCAGCTTGGCTGGTGTCGTTTCACATGACCCAGGCTGGCCAGTCGTCAGGTTGCACCGCCCTTTGGTTCCCGAGCATGCTGTTTTCTCTCAGCCTTCTCTCCAACCTTAACCAAATCGGCAGCAGCCACCTCGACCGCCCACACATTCCTGGCCAATCAGCTCAGCTGTTTATTTACCAAATGTCTTCACAACAACTACAGCAGCAGCCTTCGGCTAACAAAAAAGCAGGAAAAATCCACAACACCCCCTTCGCCAACCAACTAAATCCAACGCAACATCTGGCAAAACCTTTTCAGCAAATTCTTCCTGGCCGTCAGTCCGGCAGCCTCACCTCACCATTTCTAGCTTGTTGAAACCCAAAACTAGTAAGTTTTTCCTGCTTATACAGTTTACTGCTGGTTAAAAATAAGGAGTAAGCGGCTTAAAGTAATTCTTTTTTCTGGATCAAAGGCTGGCTGTGCATAATTGAATGGTAACGTACAATATATTGCTTGAAACAACTTTTAAGGGTGATAGGGAACTCATAATGTGACTAGACCTTCAAGTGAACTTATGTGCATGTGTGAGATGCCAAACTAAAATTTTAATATCTCTAACAGATTTTAGCTTTTCTTCCTAGCAAAATTTTGTTGAATCCTATCACCTTTAAATGGTTTTACTAACAGTTTTCAAATTCTAAAAAAAATTGGGGGTGAAGTGTGGGCCAAGCTACGGTAATTTTGATAAGCCTAAACACACTCTTAAATGTGACATCACAAATGCAGTTCTAATGTAGCACTAAATGGCATCGATGTTTACACCTACCGCGGTTTCACAAAATTACACTATCCACCTGGTACTTAAGTCTTGTTAGAGACTTAAAGGTTTGCATGGGTTCCAAATACTGGTTTATGGTACTATTTTTGGAACTACTTGTGGGACTACATTTTGGTGTGGTGTTTGGGGTAGTGGAGTTAGTTTGACATGAAGTTTTGCATTGGACAGATCTGCTGTGAAGCATTCTTTGTTAAAATGAATCCATGGTTGGAATACCTGCTTTTCACTTGAGCTTTTTGTTCCTTAATCCTTCTGTGCCTTTTTTTTCTTTTCTATTTTTTATTTTGGACGATGAGTGCCAATTCTCCGGCACATTCACTGGGCCCAACAGTGAAATTGAAAAGTTGGGAAATGCCTCACGCCACATACAATAATTGACAATTAGCCTAATTTTACTGTTTCTGCTTCTAGATCCCCAAGAAGGAGAAGCTTTTCCCGAAGCCGGAGCAGGTAAATGTTTTGGTGCCCTGTTCTTAGCTTCTGACACCTTGAAGCTGTTTGTCATACTTGTTAATGAGATTTAGATAACCCTGGCTAATAATCTAGTGACCTGGGTAGCATGCATACGTAACACAGTCAGCATTAAGTTATAGTAAATTAGTCTTTCAAGGTGAATTTTTTAAGATTTATTTATATGAGTACACTGTAGTTGTCTTCAGACACACCAGAAGAGGGCATCAGATCTCATTACAGATGGTTGTGAGCCACCATGTGGTTGAACAGTGTTCTTAACCACTGAGCCATCTCTCCAGCCCTCAAGATGAATTTCTAATAAACTAATGTTCTTTCTGTTTGCTTTAGGTCACTTTCTAGAGATAGGAGAAGAGAAAGGTCTCTGTCTCGTGAGAGAAATCACAAGCCGTCTCGATCCTTCTCTAGGTCTCGTAGGTAAGATCAATGACTAAACTTGAAGATAATGCATGTTTTTGTGTGTGTGTGTGTGTGTGTGTGCTATGTACTAAGATAATGTTTAATTTTTTTGTTTTGTTTTTAGCCGATCTAGGTCAAATGAAAGGAAATAGAAGACCAGTTTGCAAAAGTGGTGTACAGGAAATAACTTCATCTGACAGGAGTATGTACAGGAAATTAAAAGTTTTGTTTGAGACTTCATAAGCTTGGTGCATTTTTAAGATGTTTTAGCTGTTCAAATTTGTTTTGTCTCTTGGAACAGTGACACACAAAACAATGTAATTCTCTATGATTCCAGGTGGATCATATGGGGCCTGTGACATCAAGAATTGTTACTTTACAATGCTCCCTTAAGCAAGATTGAATTTTCTTTGAATTTTAGTTTTTCATAGACTGAAATAAACCTAGATCCTGCCCAGTTTTAAGTGTGATGTACTAATGATATTAAGCAACCGGCGGAAATACAAAGCTGTGGTCCTCTAGTAGCTGAGGCACAGTGTGGCGCTGGGTGGAATGATAAGCAGTGCTTAGGAGCTGCTGTGAACACAAGCCAACAGACACAGGGTAGGAACCACACTCTGGAGGTTTGTAAGCGGTTCCTTCCTGGTTGCTACATGTGGATGCAGAGCGAGAGGTTGTAATGTCTTTATTTGGAAATGTAAAACTAAGATACCAATGTCCTATCAGTTTAAGGGTACATTGTAGAGCTGAACTTTTCAGTTACTGTGCAAGATTTTTTTTCCATGCTGTCATTTGTAATATGTTTGTGAGAATCCTTGGGATTAAAGTTTTGGTTACAAATTGTTGTTTAACTTGAAAGCCTGTTTTTCCTTGCACACTCAAATCTGTGAGCTTGGTATCAAGTCCAGGTAAAAACATTCCTATTGGAAGCCATACTTATATTTTCTTGTAAAGTGCTTTTGAATTAATAAAACACTAGCATAATTGTGTAGTAGTCAGTCGGGCGAGCCCACTGCTGCCATTGTTCTTATCCCTGGGAAGGTAGTTGGTTACCCAGCTCGTTCTTTATAGAAACACAACTGAGAGGCACTACATTAGTGAGGGAAGTTCCCCCTTTGCTTGTCACTGTAAGAGCCATTTGTTAGGTGTTGAAGCCAGAAGCCACTTCAGGATCATGGCACTTAGTGACTAACATTTTAAAATAAGCACCAGTGTGGTAGGCATATTGTAATTGAAGTTGCCCATAAAACATCTTCAGCATGAAAACATTCAACAAAGTTTTTAAATTAACTTCATTTTATAACTTGAGGCGTTGCATGGGATTCCAAGTTGATCCATCATGATGTAAAATCCACAAAATGGTAAATTGTAACGATGCATAGTTGAATATGGAGGCATGCATACCCTTTCTCTTAGAAATCTGGAGGAGTTGTGGTTTCAGGTTTTTTGTGTGCAATTAGATTAAATCATATTGCAACAGTCTCGTGGCTTAAGTTTCCTTAAATGTGTTCAAGATAGATTTTGGATTCTACTTCTACTGTACTGGCTTTGTCTATGTAAGATGCCATTGCTGCACCAAGTTGAATCTGTAAGCTTATAAACTCCCCTCACCCCCCAAAAAATTATTTACCTTTAAACAATAAATTTCAGTAAGGAGAGAATTGTGTCCACAAGGTTCCAACATGAGCTTTGAAAGAAGTACCCATCTTCAAAGAAGGTACTGTTAGCTACTCTGATCATTCTTGGAGTGTAATATACAAGTTAGGATGGCTACGGGTATTTGCTAGAGGTCATTATTAGTACTGTATTAGTGATGATTAAGAAAGGCACTGAGTTGGGATTCTTCATTATGGGTTACTGCAGATGTACATACTTTTAGCATGGTGTAGGCGCCCTTCAATTACCATCTAGGTACCTAAGTGTCAAGATGGCATCTCCACCCTGTATTGAACTGCAGGGTTTGAAGCGGGAAGCTGAACAGGAGATCTTAGCATTTTCCTTGATCTCTGGCTCACTTTGGCATCTCACTGCTTGACTAGAAACCATGTTTGTTATAGAAGTCTAAAGATACTGTGTGTGGCCCGAATTCTAGACTGATTCAGAATAACCTCACCCTGTTATCAGTGAAGAATAAACAGCCATAGTTCTCTCAGCCACTGGTTTAGTGCCTTGTCTTAAATGTTCTTTGCTTTTCTGAATCCAGATGGTATTTAGGTTATCAGACAAGTAATCTATATTTTTGTACTGCCAGACTGTTGCCTTCTGGTTTTCTTTTGGGGGAGGGACATAAGAAATCTTTGTTATTAAAGATGCTGACTTAAAGTTGGATTGGAGTATATTTTTATCTAAACAATCTGGTAATAAATTTGAATTTTACATTCCTACCCTAACTAAGGGAATCCTGAAGTCTGAGGTGATAGTCTAGTGGAGTTTTACATGTTTGGCATTTTCTTCTTTGGGTTAAAAATACCTAGTGTTTAAGTGTATTGTATCCCAGTGTTTTACTTTCAGAGCAAAATTAAGCCTTCCATAAGCTATAGATACTAGATGATATGATTTAGGGGGTAGAGTCCCACCCCAGTGTACAGTGTGGGTCCCTGGCAGCAAAGGCCCATCCTGGTTGAGCTGGTGTGCTCTGCTACTGAGCCACACACTTTGTCCCTGCTTCTGCAGTATGTTTACCTAGGGGTCATTTGTTGGTGCCTTTTTGACCCCCTTCCTCTCTCTAACTTAAGTATGTATTGTATATGGGCCTCCATGTTGGTTCCAAAAGTTGGGCTTAGTTGTCAGAATGCTTTCCTAGGATACACAGAGCCTGGCTCCATTTGTCTACAGCACTATACAAATGAACTGGTGAGGTCACAATTGAGGGCAAACTGTTCTCAAGACTGGCTTGGTTTCCAGAAGATCTGATACTTAGCCTATACCAGGTGTGAGCAAGGAGTTAGCACAAATACTTCTTGTGAAAGAAGTAAAAGATGTGAGTAGAACAAGAAATACTTGTGTTCTGAAACTCCATCAGAAGGTTTTCTATGCAGCGGAGGACTAGTTAGTTAGCTGGCCATGGAAGCCAGTGGTGCTACTGAGACACCCCTGCTGCTTCCCACCCCCTCCTCACTCCAGGCATCCTTCGGACGGGTACTTTCAATTGAAGTCACCAGGGGTGTGCATCATCTTTCTAAATGTATGAGTGTGGGTGTCTCTGGAGAGCAGGGAGTGGCATCTGATTCTTCACCCCCTGGAGAGGTCTTTGAGATGGTATCACTGTAATCCCATGGTGGTCTTAACTGGGCAGTCCTACACAAGCGTCTTTAGTGCTATAATTGTGGGTGAGCCACTGTGATGCCCATCCTGCCCTCCTGGACCCTGTTGACAGGCTGCCCTGGCTCTTTCTAGCAGTCAGACCACAAATGCTTTCAGCATTCGGTAGTTCCCACTGCTGCTGGTGGTAATGGAGACCCCGAAAACAAAATGACAATAATTCTTAATTATTTTTGAGGTAGTTTTTATGATGTTTGAGATTGGCCCCCAGGAGTTTGGTGAGGGTAACAAGCCACACTAGTGAAAGGCCCTCAATCCAGGCCCAGGAGTGCCCAGTGCATGTTGTCGGAGCTCTTGACCAGCCCCAAGTATTTACTGCACCTAGCACTGGATTGTAGCTCAGCAAAATCTAAGGCAGTAAAAGTCTAAGTCCTCATATGAGATCTTAAAATAAGGCTGGAGAAATAGCTCAGCGAACAAAGAAGCAGTGTACTCACAATAATATAAATCTTAGAAAAAACTTCTTAAATGTGAAAGGACACAGGTACTCTATACTGGCCTACAGAGGAGGATGGACAGAACGAATGTTAACCTGCAAGGGCTGGGGTCTGGAGCTCAAGGGAAGGACATGGCAGGGTGAGCCGATGCTGAACCGATGAGGTGCCAGCACATTGGTTCTCATCAGATGAACTCTGTTTGGAACATGGCCATGCCCAGTGACCTGCCCTGTGTCCCCTGATGATACTAGAGTATGTTTTGTCTCTTCTTCTCTTCTCTTCTCTTCTCTTCTCTTCTCTTCTCTTCTCTTCTCTTCTCTTCTCTTCTCTTCTCTTCTCTTCTCTTCTCTTCTCTCCTCTCCTCTCCTCTCCTCTCCTCTTCTCTCCTCTTCTCTCCTCTTCCTCCCTCCCTCCCTTCCTTCCTTCCTTTTTTTTTTTTTGTTTTGTTTTGTTTTGTTTTTTCGAGACAGGGTTTCTCTGTGTAGCCCTGGCTCCCTGGCTGTCCTCAACTCAGAAATCCGCCTTCCTCTGCCTCCCAAGTGCTGGGATTAAAGGCGTGCACCACCACCCGGCTTTTTTTTTTTTTAAGATTTATATAAATACACTAGCTGTCTTCAGACCCACCAGAAAAGGACATCAGATCTCATTACAGATGGTTGTGAGCCATCATGTGGTTGCTGGGATTTAAACTCAGGAACTCTGGAAGAGCAGTTACTGTGCTCTTAAAACCGCTGAGCCCTGCTTTGTATTATCTGTCCCAAACATGTCAACAATTCCAGGTACTTAATAGCTGCACTATTTTCCCAAGGGCAGCCTTGCCCCAAAAAGTGTAGTGACAGTTTTACAAATTGAGGGTTTAGTTGTCCAGCTAGCCACTAGGAGGCAGTATTGTCCTATTGAAATCCTGGGACCAAGTCCTTTGCCTGAGGCAATGCATCTAGACCATGGGTCTGGAACAGAGTTGAGGTAGCATTGACAGTAACAGACAAGAGTGACTTAAGCAGTTTACTTCTGTCTCCAGCCAGGTCACTTGAGCCTCACCGATGGGTCCTTTGTCTTGGGGCCAAAACTCTTAGTAGTATGTGGGGAAGAGCTGATTTCATGAGGGCTTTCAGCTACAGAACCTAAAGCCACGTGCTGAGAACCACGGGCGGAAGTGCCCAGTGTGAACCAACAGATTGTCAGCTCTGAGGCTCTGCCCAGGGTCGGGTGGCTGCAGTAGAGGACTTTGGAGCAGGTAGAGAAAGGCCTGTAATCCCAGCAGAGGCAGGTGCAGCTCCTGAGTTCCAGGCCAAGCCGGCCAAGGCTACACAGAACCTGTCCCATAGCGTAATACAAGATATCCTGTCTCAGAAGATTGAGTGAGGAAAAAGTGAAAGGTTTTTTTATGTATATACCTGAGTATATGTGCGTCAAGTGCAGATGTGTAGATTAGAACAGGGTGTCAGCCGGGCGTGGTAGTGCACGCCTTTGATCCCAGTACTTGGGAGGCAGAGGCAGCCGGATTTCTGAGTTCGAGGCCAACCTGGTCTACAGAGTGAGTTCCAGGTCAGCCAGGGCTACACAGAGAAACCCTGTCTGGGGGGGAGGGGAGGCAGGGTGTCAGCTCCCCTGAATGTACAGTTTATGTGAGCCTCCAACGGTGCTAGAGTAAGCCCAGGTCCTTAGAACAGTAACACTTTAACTGCCTCTGGGAGAATGGAGCAAGACCCAGGGAAGGTGAGTGAGTGACCGGACTGCTGAGGATTCCAGCTGGGCCACCGCCACATCAGCTTCACCCGGAGAGGCTGCTGGCCATTTGCCAGCCGCCCTGGCCGATAAAGCCTCAGACGGATGGCAAACAGTGCTTGCCCCAGGAGTCAACCCAAGTCTGATTGAGCCTGTGGCTTGTGCTCGCGCCAGCCCCCAAGCTGCCTGCTCATCCTCTGCTCCTTTGGTCACCCCAGACCACTCCTGTAACAGCAACAGGTGAGGCTTCTATGAGCATGGGACCTGCAGTGACCGAGACCACGGTAGACCTTCCCGCCCACCCCCGCCTGGGCAGGCACATCGAGAATCAGGGTGGAGCCTGCACAGGGTTGGGCACAGCATTGCCAGGGCTGGCCCTGGTTGGCAGTAGACTCCCTGCCAACAGGTGTGGGCTCTGGGACAGGGTGGTTGAACAGGTGGCTGCCGGCCCCAGGGATTTCACAAGCCCCGTCACTGCATCCATTTGCAGACAGCATGACGCTTAGAAAACGGAATTTTTTTTTTTCAGTGACAGGATTTCTCTGTAGCCCTGGCTGTCCTGGAACTTAGAGATCTGCCTCTGACTCCTGGGTGCTGGGGCCCAATGGCATGCACTGCCGCCACCACCTAGTCTTTTTAAACATTTGAAAAAGCATTTTATTTTATGTGTATAGGTGTTTTGCCTGCATGTATGTCTGTGTACTATGTGGGGGACTGGTGCCCACAGAAGCCAGAAGAGCATGTTGGGTCCCCTAGAACTGGAGTCACATGTGGAGCCACCATATGGTTCCTGGAGATCAAACGCAAACAGGTCTGTGTTTGAGAGGGCAGGTGAAGAGGTGAGGGACACACATGCCACACCTGCAGAGGTCAGGGAACTCTGAGCACCTGGATTCTGGGGACCAGAATTGGGCCAACAGTCTACATGCTGAGCCATCTCACTGATCTCCCCACACACACACCTCACCCCCCACACCCACATACTTTTTGGGGGTACAGGGTCTTTTTATGTAGCCCAGGCTAGCCTAGACTTTATGTAAATAAGGCTGGGTGACCTTGAGTTTAGCAGTGAGTCTTCTGCCACTGGCTCCTGACTGCTGAGTATGGGCCCTCATCATGTCTGGTTATTTATTTCCTTTTAATCTTTCTTTGACACAGGGTCTAGTTATTGTAGCCCAAGTTGTCTTTGAACTAAAGACCCTTCTTATAGGAGCTTTCCACGTGCTGAGATCACAGGCCTGTACCACCTCGCCCAGGTTCAGAGATGGCTTTGAGTGTCAGTGATGTTAAACCCTTTCTTATGGGCACAGGACTCAGGAGAACTCAGCCCTGCTGGGGCTGAGCTGAGGAGCCGTGTCAGCAGCCCCCAACTCGGGGTACCTGAGACCCACAACCTTGAGTGTATGTTCTAGGGAATACAGGCCAGCCCCAAAATATAGTCACTTCCAATATTAAAACTGAGCGAGCCTGGCAGTGGTGGTGCACGCCTTTAATCCCAGCACTTGGGAGGCAGAGGCAGGCGGATTTCTGAGTTTGAGGCCAGCCTGGTCTACAAAGTGAGTTCCAGGACAGTCTGGGCTACACAGAGAAATCCTGTATCGAAAAAACAAAAACAAAAAACTGAGCGAGCAAATTGTCACCTACGAGATGACCCGGTTCCTAACACATTAGCATTCGAGGTACTCTACAGACACGGCTTAGTTGGAGTGCTTGCTTAGCCTGTGTGTGGCCTGGGGGTTATCCCCCAAGAACTGACAAGATTTTAGGGGTGTCTTGGAGAGTATCAGAGGTCAGTGTCACATCACTACTTTGGGGTCTTCATTGGGTCTTCATTGTGATGGTACTTGGGGTACTTGGGAGTCAGAAGCAGTAGAACCAGAAGAACTGGGGGTGGGGGGGGAGAAATAGATGGTAGAGTCTGGCAGTGGTGGTGCACACCTTTAATCCCAGCACTCAGTGGCAGGGGCAGACAGATCTCTGAGTTTGAGGTCAGCCTGGTCTACAGAGTGAGTTCCAGGACAGCCAGGGCTACACAGAGAAACCTATCTTTGGAATAAAGAGGGGAGGGGGCGAGGAGGAGGGAGGGGGAGAGAAAAGAAAGCAGCAGTAGAGAGAGGGCTCAGTGGTTAAGAATGCTTGTTGTGAGCCGGCCATGGTGGCGCACGCTTGTAATCCCAGCACTTGGGAGGCAGAGTCAGGCGGATTTCTGAGTTCGAGGCCAGCCTGGTCTACAGAGTGAGTTCCAGGACAGCCAGGACTACACAGAGAAACCCTGTCTCAAAAAAAAAAAAAAAAAAAAAAAAAAGTGCTTCTTGTGCTTGAAGAGGACCTTGTAACTCCAACTAAAGGGGATCTGGTGCCCTCTTAGGGCCCTTGAGGACACACACACCCACACCCATAAAAATAATAAATCAGGCCGGGCAGTGGTGGTGCATGCCTTTAATCCCAGCACTTGGGAGGCAGAGGCAGGTGGATTTCTGAGTTTGAGGCCAGCCTGGTCTACAGAGTGAGTTCCAGCACAGCCAGGACTATACAGAGAAACCCTATCTCGAAAAACCAAAAAAATAAAAAATTAATAATAATAAAAAATCAGGCCAGGCTGTGGTGGTGTACGCCTTTAATCCTAGGACTTGGGAGGCAGAGGCAGGCGGATTTCTGAGTTCAAGGCCAGCCTGGTCTACAGAGTGAGTTCTAGGACAGCCAGAGCTACACAGAGAAACCCTGTCTCAAACCCTCCCCCAAAACAAAAAAACACAAATATATATATATAATCAAAGTCATTCTTAGTTACATAGGGAATGTAAGGCCAGCCTGAAGGGCGGGGTAGAGGATGATATCCAGTGCTGTGTGGCAATCCATGTCTACAAATCACAGGGCATGAGCACAGGCACACAAAAGATCTGCCACGATGGCCGCCCATGAGGCAGGGACCACAGGGATCTCCTGGAAGTGACCTTAAAGAGAAAAATATGTAAAGCAAGAGGTGAAAATAGAAACCAGTGCCTGGTGGATTGTCACCCACCGAGTATTGAAAACAATAAAATATACCAGCTCGAACACAGATGGCTCAGCGGTTAAGAGCAATGGCCGTTCTCCCAGAGGACCCGGGTTCGGTTCCCAGGACCAGGCATCTACAGAACGCATGCCATACAGGCAGGCAAAGCACCCAGACAAAAGGGAAAGGAAGCAGGTTGGCCCTGGGCTCAAAGGTGACACACAGCAGTGGGTGCCTCACCACAGCAGGGCTCTGAAGAGCACCAGAGGGTGAGGGTCGTTAGCCACACCCACTCCTGTCCAGAATGCATGCCCTGGGCTGACCCCCAAGACCTGACAAGAGTTTAGGGGTGTCTTGGAGAGTGTCAGAGGTCACAGTCACTACTTTGGGGTCTTCATCATTGTGATTTAACAGAACCCACCAGGATGCCAGAAGATTGCCACCAACCTGCAACTGAGGACAGTGGCCTGGGCCATCACGGGCACCGGCCGAACGCTGCTTTCCGAGGTTCCCCTCCTGTTTCCTATGTCGATGGAATGTACCTGTGAAACGGCAGCCACAGTCGTGGGGGCGTGGGGCTGGGGTGGGTAGGTAGGTAGGAAAGGAGCCTGTCTTTGCCTCTGCCGCTGGCCTAGCCACGCCCATCCCTGGCTGCTGGAGTCTGAAGTTCCACCTCAGCTCACAAGGTGGCAGCAGCCAGCAATTCCACCTCAGGTCACAAGGTGGCAGCAGTCAGCAGTTCCAGACAAGCAAGGGACACCAAAGAGTCTTTCAAAATCGCTATTCCTTTTTATTGAGTTGTGTTGGTTGTATATTTTATTTGAAAGAAAGTCTATAGACTAAGACGCTTTTCTCTTTTCCTTCTTTCTTTTCTTTTCTTCTCTCTCTCTCTCTCTCTCTTTCTTTCTTTCTTTCTTTTAGTTTGAGAGGTTCTCTCTATGTAGCCCTGGTTGTCCAGGGTCTTGCTATGTAGTCCAGGCTGGCTTTGAAGTCACAAAGATCTGCCTACCTTTGTCCCCTGATAGCGTGTGCATGTGCCCACACTCTCGTGCACGCTTCCCCCCCTCCCCCCATGACTAAGCAACCTTGAACATGAAGTCGGGCGGTGACTCTCAACACCTTATGTGGGTTTTGGGCATTGAACTCCAGCCATCGGGTTTTCAAGGTAAAAGAGGCAAGGGTTTTCTTATCTCACTAAGACATCTCTTGCCCTAGAAGGTGAATCTTTCTCTATACTAGTTGAACTCCCCCCCACACACACACACACTATCATAGAGTCGAATGTGTGCGTGCATGCATGTGTGTGCAAGCACATGCTCTTAAGTACATGCAGGTTAGGTGTGACTCTAGGCGTATTCATCAGACCGTAGTGTAATGTGTGACTGTTCCTGTAGCTGGCAGCATGCGAGGCGTGCCCTTGTGACTAAGTCTGGGTAAAAGTGATGTAACTGCGTGCGAGAGTGTGCAGGCGACTGGCTATCTATAAGGGAGGTGGCCCTAGTCCTGAATGCGGATGATTGTGGGGTGGAGAGTGGGGGCAAGCAGGCTCAGGTGTCGCCAGAGAGGCGGGAGGAAACTATAAACCTGGGCAATGGCCCCTTATCAGCGAGTCCCTCTGCTGGGTCCACGGGAGCAGAGGGCAAAGTCCAGGCAGATAGGAGTGCTGGGCGCCAGAGGTATTTAGGAAGGGCAGGTGGGGTCCTACACGTGGAGCCCTGATGGGAAAGAAAGGGCCCATGCTAAATTCCATTGAGCCCCAAGATCTGGGATGTGGAGACGCTGGGTCCCCAAACAGCCCGATCACTTCCTATGCAGTGGGCAGGAAAGATGACCCCTCCAAGGCTCAATTTCTACACCTGTCTTATCACCTTTATAGACCCCGTGTATAGACTGAGAGGACTCTGTGTTAGAGCACTCAGAAGGGTCCTACTGGGGACCAGTGCTCATGGGGCGGCACGGACAAGAGTCTGGAAGAGGAGTCTGCACAGAGCCCCAGCACAGCACTGCTGGCCACGGCTGCCTTTTTTAAATTAATTAATTAATTAATTAATTCTATTAAGTACACTGTAGATTCTATTAAGTACACTCAGACACCCCAGAAGAGTGAGTAGATCTCATTTCGGATGGTTGCGAGCCACCATGTGGTTGCTGGGATTTGAACTCAGGACCACTGGAAGAGCAGTCAGTGCTCTTAAGCGCTGAGCCATCTCTCCAGTCCCACGGCTGTCATTTTTTCAGTCCTCTGTCACCCCAGCCTTTCAGGGACCACTGCCCTCAGGCTAGCACAAAACCCTGGCTATTCCAGGGTGCAGGCGTCTGAAAGCAGCAGCCAGCCTCAGGGGCTGCCCTTGTGGTGACCTTGGAGAGCAACTCTCCCCAGCTCCTGTCCCGGCTGGCGGCCGAGCATCCTCGCTCTCTAAAGACTCCATCTTGAGTTTCTCCCCTTCCGTTTCTTTCTCCTTTGGTTGGGAACGGGGCGGGGAGCCTTGGGTGTCACTGGGGATTATTTTCAAACTACCGCCTTCCATCAGGCGCTGGCTGGAGTCAACTGGTCACCATGGAATTTCTTTTTTTAGTGTGTCAACAGCCGGGTTGTAGGCAGCTGTCCCCAGCCAGGGCGGGAAGCCTCCTGTTACCCCGAGCTGCCTGGCTCGGATTTCCTGGGCAGACACTTGCCTGCCTTTCATCTCACAGTCACCGAGCCCGGAAAGTGGCTTCCAGACCGCACGTCTCGTTGTGTCTAGTTATTCCGATGGCTTCACCTGGGAAGCCCTTTCCGCACGTCAAAACCACACAAGAAAGGGGTGTTTGGGCGGCTGGAGTAGTTCTTCACCCGGGCTGCCCCCGGAGGTAGTGGGCATAAAGTGCCAAGTCAGAGAGGAAGCTGGGGAAGGATTAAAATTCCCAGCCACAAGCTAGTGTGTGTCTCAGAGCAGGTTCTGGGGCAGGGAAAGCGGGGCAGGGAGGGAGGCTGGAGCTGGAACCGAAAGCTCTGGAAGGGACTGAAGGAACCTGGCCCGTTTCAGAGACAAAGGCTGCAGCCAGGCGGTGGTGGCACAAGCCTTTAATCCCAGCACTTGGGAGGCAGAGGCAGGCGGATTTCTGAGTTCGAGGCCAGCCTGGTCTACAGAGTGAGTTCCAGGACAGAGCAATGGTGTGTGTGTGTGTTCAGTGTGTGTGTGAATGTGTGTATTTGAGTATGTGTATATATATATGTATGTGTGTGTGAGTGTGTATGAGTGTATATGTGAACGTGTGTATGTGTATGTGACAGTGTGTAAGTGTATGTAGGAGTGTATGTAATTCCAGTCCCACAGGATTAAGCTCAGACATCTCCCTGCCTCTGCCTCCCGAGTGCTGAGAAGAAAGGACTAGGCCACCGCCACGGCCCGCTGAGAGTGGCCATTGTAAACCAGCTCTGCCTTCAGACACACCTGGCGGGAATGGCAGTGCTTCCATGACCAGGAAACAGTGCCCAGAGGTTTCCAGGTTGTTTTTGAAGAACTTCCTCGGTCTGGCTAGCCCTCAAGGGCTGGGAATTCCTGCCTGGGAATTTTTCCAATATTCTGACAGCTGTTTCTTCCCTTTCCGCGGTTTTATTATTTTTCTCGTTCAGTTCCAAATCCTCCTTTCGCTTTCTGTGTGGCAGCCAGGATTGGCTGGGAGGGTGGGGACCTGGCATGTGCTGTGTCAGGAGCTGTGACCTCGGCCAGGCGTGCCAAGCATTGGATGGGACACAGAGGAAGCAGGAGTCACGGGCAGAGGAAGCCAGGCCTGCTGAGGGGCCTCCTGTCCTTCTGAAACTCCGGCGGGGCTGGCTGCTGTGGGCTCAGGACCGCAGGGGTGGGCTGGGGACGGGGCTCAGCAGGTAGAGCCGAGCCTGACATGTGAGGCCACACCTGGAACCCACACCGTGGAAGGCGAGAACCAACCCCTGCAAGTTCTTCTCTGCCTTCCACAGAGGAGTTACAGTACACACACACACACACACACACACACACACACACACTCAACGAATGTAATTTGAGAGATCTTGGAGCCTCGGAGATGGCTCAGTGGGTAAACTTTGACCGAGGCTGGCCTCACAAGGTGAAGGCGAGAACTGAGTTCTGCACACTGTCCTGGACCCCCTCCCTTGAGCTGTCTGGACCAGGGGGCAGTCACACATGGGCTCCTGTGTGGGAGGCGACATTACCCTCGCCTGCTGTGCTGGCTGCTGCTCCACAGAGTAGAAGGGCCCAGGAAAGAGAGAGGTCTGGAAGGCGCTCATGGCCGGGCGGCGGTGGTGACATGCGCCTTTAATCCCAGCACTTGGGAGGCAGAGGCAGGTGGATTTCTGAGTTCGAGGCCAGCCTGGTCTACAGAGTGAGTTCCAGGACAACCAGGGCTACACAGAGAAATCTTGTCTTGAAAAACTAAAAAAAAAAAGAAGGCGCCAGTGGAATGGTCTGGGGTGGGGCTGTGAAACACAGGCCTGGGGAGCTGTCTTAGTGATACACACTTGGGGAAAAGGACAAGTCTCTGCTAGGGAGACACTTCTGGATGCACAACTAGGGAGAATATGGAGGGTGAAGAAGGGGAGGAGGGGGAGGAGGGAGGAGGGTGAAAAGGGGACGGGGAGGAGGGGGAGCAAGGAGGAGGGTGAAGAGGTGAAAGGGTGAGGGAGTAAGGGGGAGGAGGGGAAGAGAGAGGAGGGAAAGGGGGAGGAGGAGGAAGGAGAGTGAACCTAAGGACCTGAGTTTGAGGCTTGGGAACCCACTGACTACCAAAAGTTGTTCTCTGACCTCCACACGCAACAAGGCACAGTTGCACTTGCAAACCCAATAATACGAATCAAATATATTAAAAAAAAAAAAAAAAAAGCCTAGCATGGTGGTGCATGTCTGAAATCCCAGGATTTGGAAGAGGCAGGAGGATTGCCAATAACTAAGTTGGAGGATAACCTTGACCAGCCAGGGCTAGTCTAAAAAAAAGAAAGAAAGAAAGAAAGAAAGAAAGAAAGAAAGAAAGAAAGAAAGACAACAAAGAGAAAGAGCTGGGTGGTGGTGGCACACGCCTGTAATCCCAGCACTTGGGAGGCAGAGGCAGGCAGATTTCTGAGTTCGAAGCCAGCCTGGTCTGCAGAGTGAGTTCCAGGACAGCTGGAACTACACAGAGAAACCCTGTCTCGAAAACCCCCCCCCCAAAAAAAAAGAAAGAAAGAAAGAAAGAAAGAAAGAAAGAAAGAGCAACAAAACCCCTGCAACTGTTTGCTGGCCTATGCCAGGCAAACCCAAGCAAATTTCGGCTCCAAATAAAGGACCTTGAAAAAAAATACCCGTGCTGGTCTCCCACCTCCTCAGCCCTGCTCTCAGGTCTCATCTCAGGGTCTGGACCCAAGGTCTGATGCTTGTGACGCTGACAGGGCAGAGGGTGGGCCCTGTGCCCAGCGTCGTCAGCTGTCTATCCCTCCTCCTCAGCTTGGGCAGGGCCTGCTATCCGGAGACCTACATCTGTGATCAGCCCGTAGCTCGCTGCTGGAGCAGCCTCAAGCCAGGTGATGATTCGGTGACATTTTCTGAGGACAGATTTCCCGGGGCTGATCCTACAGGCAAGAACAACCCTGTCTCAAGCCTTTTAACAAACTGTAACATGTGTTGGTCAAAGTTGTTACCTCCACCCCCTGGGCCTGAGTCCTTACAGCTGAGGCCTACGAGCTTTTCAAACCCAGGCTCTCAGGCCTTGTGTCTGATTGGGTTTGTTTGTTTGTTTGTTTGTTTTGTTTTGTTGTAATCATTTGGATACTTTAAATTCTCCCACATACTTCATTATTTTTTAAGGTTTACTTTTTGTTTTATTATTATTATTATTACTATTAAATTATTGTTGTGATTAAGACAGGAGCTCACTGTGTAACCCTGGTTGTCCCTGAAACTCACTCTGTAGATCAGGTTGATCTTTAGCTTTTTTTTTTTTTTTTTTTTTTTTTTGGTTTTTTTCGAGACAGAGTTTTTCTGTGTAGCCCTGGCTGTACTGGAACTCACTCTGTAGACCAGGCTGGCCTCGAACTCAGAAATCCGCCTGCCTCTGCCTCCCAAGTGCTGGGATTACAGGAATGTGCCACCACCGCCCAGATATTTTATTATTATTATTTTTAGTTACATGTACGTGCGTCTCTGTGGGTTTGGGCACAGGGCTGCAGCTGCTGAAAGAGGTCAGAAGTATTGGATTCCCTGGAGCTAGAGTCACAGGTGTGAACTGCCTAAAGTTATTACTCGGAACAGAACTTGGGTCCTCGGCAAGGGGGCGCGGGAGAGGCAATGTGTGTAACTAACTGCAGAGCCTGGCACCTGTTTAGGCGGTCTGGTTGTGCGTGTGTTGCTTGAGCCGGGCTCTCCTGTAATCGATGGCTAGCTTCAAACTCTCCACGCCGCCGAGAATGGCCTTGAATTCTTGTTTCCCCGCTCCCCAGTGCTGTAGACACAAGTTTGTGTGTGTCCCCGTGCAGTTTATGCTACCGCCCCTCCCCCGATACCTTTTAAATACAAAAAAAAAAAAAAAATCATTAAACCGCCGAGCCCAGGGGATCTGGCAAGCAATCCTGCAGCGTGTGTGTGTGTGTGTGTGTGTGTGTGTGTGTGTGTGTTGGGGTGGCTTGAAGTTGAGCAGAACAGCTGTTTCCTCTGGCTTTGTGGGTGGCAGCTGCTACCCGCCCACCTCCCTGGAACTGATGGGCGGAGGGGTGTGGGCGGCAGCTGGGAAGAGGACAGATCAAGGACGAAGGGGCACCTGGTGGGGAGCTGGGGTGGGGGGGGACCGGGAGCGAAGCTTTGATCACTCAGCTTGGGTCCCTTCAACCATATCCTTTTCTTTTCCCTGCAAATACCGGTGGCCTGGGGGATGGGCAGCCCCCTCCGTTCTTTCTTTAGATGTCTGCAGAGCTAGCCAGCTACTCCTCTGAGCCAAGTTGGCATTTGTAATGCCTGGGGTCTTCGGGGAGGAGGCTGGTGGGTAGCTGGAGGGGGGTTCTGGGATCCCCTCCAGGAACATGTGTAGCAACCGTTTCACATGTTCCTGGGGCACAGATGTCAGCTATGTCCGTGGTAGAGCAAGGCGGGCTTGCTGCTTCCTTCTCTTTGTCTGCTTGCCTAGATCTAACGCTCCGTGTTCCAGACTGGCCTACAAAAGTCTTCCGAAGTTTCCCCCGAGCTTTGGAGTCTCTTGTAGTCAAGGGCGGCTTGAACTTTTTATGTAGGAAGAGAGGCTCGACCGCTTTTGTTTTTACGTATTTGCACGTGCGTATGATCGGTGTGCCTTCGTGCCTGTCTGTGCATTGTGTGATTGCCTGGTGTCTGCGGAGGTTGGAAGAGGGCCTTGGATTTTTGGAACTGGAGTTCCTGATGCTGGTGAGCCGTTGTGCGTTTGCTGCGAACTGAATGCGGGTCTTCTGCATGAGCAGCCGGTGCTCTAACTGCGGAGCCATTTCTCCTCCCCAGAACCAGCAGGTTTTGTTTGTTTTTGTTGTTGTTGTTTGTTTTTTGTTTTTTGTTTTGGGTTTTTTTTTGTTGTTTTTGTTTTTGTTTTTTCGAGACAGGGTTTCTCTGTATAGCCCTGGCTGTCCTGGAACTCACTCTGTAGACCAGGCTGGCCTCGAACTCAGAAATCCGCCTGCCTCTGCCTCCCAAGTGCTGGGATTAAAGGCATGCGCCACCACCGTTGCTGCCCGGCCCAGAACCAGCAGTTTTAGGCTCTCCTTTGTCCATCTGATATACGCTCAGTGCCTTTGGCTTGTATTTTATACTCTGCGCTTTGACTAGAATGTTGTAGAATGCTGTTTTGTTTTGTTTTGTTGGTTTTTTGA